>JALPQI010006745.1:0-69289 GCA_025490895.1 Thaumatotibia leucotreta | reverse complement strand
TTTTTATTATATACCACTTTGTTGGCATGATTAATATGTATAAAAAAAAAAAATAAAAAAAAATAAAAAAAATATATAATAAAAAGCCTTTATTGATTCTCTACGATTACAATACAGAAAACAGATCGGGTCTGGCATAGGGGCCTTTTGTCGAAGTTGCCATCTTATGGACTGCCATGCCCGAGGGATTATGCAGATGGATTGCTAGCTTTTTGTCCGGCAGACGCATTCGTGCCGTAGTAGACGGTAGCTGCTCTGATAGCATGGACATAAACGCTGGCGTCCCGCAAGGGCTCTGTGCTATCCCCAACGCTGTTCCTTCTGCATATCAATGACATGTTGTCTATCGGCGACCTCCATTGCTATGCAGATGACAGTACTGGGGATACTTTTTACACAGGCCGTGCTCATATCCCTCGCTCTGTGGTACTGGAAAGTCGCGGAAAACTTGTGTCTGACATCGAGAAGACTTTATCTAGAGTCTCGTTATGGGGTCGGGATAACCTAGTCAGGTTCAACCCCACAAAGACACAAGTTTGCGCGTTTACCGCTAAAAAACCCCATTTACTGTGGCTCCAAAGTTCCAAGACACAGCTCTTACCATGTCAGGGAGTATTGGGATCCTTGGAGTCGACATTTCCAACGACGTCCAATTCCGATGTCACCTAGAGGGAAAAGCTACGCTGGCATCCAAAAAGCTCGGGGTGCTCAATAAAGCGAGGGGATACTTTACTCCGGGGCAAAGACTTCTGTTATATAAGTCGCAAGTCAGACCCCATATGGAGTATTGCTGTCACCTCTGGGCAGGAGCACCTGTATACCAGCTTGCACCCTTTGACTCGGTTCAGAGACGAGCTGTCCGAATAGTCGACGATCCCAGACTCACAGGCGGTATTGAACCCTTAAGTCTAAGGAGAGACTTCGCCTCCTTATGTGTGTTCTATCGTCTGTACAATGGGTTGTGCTCTGAAGAACTGTTCGACATGATGCCAACGTCCACTTTTCATCATCGCACCGCTCGCCACCGACTGGGCGCTCATCCTCACACCTTGCAACCTAAATGGTCGCGCACCGTGCGGTTTCAGAGGAACTTCCTCCCGCGGACGGTCCGTCTGTGGAATGAGCTCCCTGCCGAGGTTTTCCCGTTGGACTACAGTATGGGGTTCTTCAAAGAGGAGTGTACAAGTTCTTATTGGGTCGGCAACGCGCATGTGACACCCCTGGGGTTGCAAGCGCCCCATAGGCTACGGTGATTGCTTTCCATCAGGCGGCCGTATGCTTGTTTGCCACCGACGTGGTATATAAAAAAAAAAAAACAAAAAAAAATAAGTAGAATATGTTAAACTATTTCCGTAGAGACCCCTCTTCGGGTGAAGGCCTCCTGATTAATATGTATTAAAAATTGCAAAGGTTTTACCTATATACAAAAAAGGAAATAGAAGTGATCCAAAAAATTATAGGCCGATATCTCTCTTGCCAACAGTGTCCTAAATTCTTGAAAAAATACTGAAATCTAGATTGCTGGCACATCTTATATCTCAAAACATCCTAAATGATAGGCAATTTGGCTATCAAAAAAGTATTGGGACTAGTGAAGCATAGAAACTTTGGTCCATGATGTTGTGACGCATTTAAATAATAAACAGAAAGTAGCCGGAATCTTCTTGGACCTTAGTTTGGCCTTCGATACTGTAGACCACATTATTTTTATTACATAAACTCGAGCACTACGGAATTAGAGGAAATGTGTTCAAAATGTTTGAATCATATCTAACAAATAGAAATCAATTTGTCGAGCTTAGATCAATTGTGGGTAACACCGAGAAAGTGTTCAGGTCAAAGATGCAAGCAGTTAAAAGAGGAGTCCCACAGGGCTCAATACTGGGTCCATTATTTTTCCTGCTGTTTTTAAATGATTTAATTCCATTCGTACAAAATGCAGTATCGCAAACGGAGCTAGTTGTGTTTGCGGATGATACAAATGTTGTAGTTACTGCCGAAAATATGAAACTACTGGATGAAAGGGCAAATGCAGCTATAACTGCATGTAATACATGGTTTACAGCTAATAATTTAAAAGTAAATGCAAGCAAAACTAGCGTGATGTTGTTTTCAGCCACATCGAAATGTTCAGATACCTTAAATATAATTTTAAATGGTAATAAAATTGCACAAACTGAAGTAGTTAAATTTTTGGGCGTTTCACATTGATGCGTTGCTGAATTGGAAGCACGAACTGCAGGCACTAACGAATTCGCTAAGCTCGGCATGCTTTGCACTTCGTAGCCTGCGCGACCTGATCCACACTGCTCAATTGAAGGTAGTCTATCACGCATTAGTAGAATCAAAGTTGCGTTATAGCATCAAGCAGTGGGGGGAAACAGCTATCAATACAACGTAAACAAGGCCTTCATAAGTCAAAAAAAGGGCTATTAGAACCATTGTTCGCATTCCCCAAATAGAGTCGTGTAGGGAGCATTTTGTGAACCTGAGAATCCTAACAGTGCCGTCACTCTACATCCTTGTCGTCCTAACAGATCTGGTTAAGCATCTTCATAGATATGAAAATATAACTGAAAGAGAAAAATAGGCTAGCAACTAGACGTAAGGATATTAAAAACGACATAATCCCAAGGCTTAACATTATGAAGCATACGGCGAGCTACCAGGCCGTATTTCTCTTTAACAAGCTACCGGTACAGTTCAAATCCATTACAAATAGCAATGTTTTCAATGCCAGACTTAAGCAGTATCTCTTACAAAAATGTTATTACTCTATTAATGATTTTATATTAGATGTTTAATAAAAAAAAATACAATATTTATTGATCATATAAAATTTTAAGTTATTGACACTTTTACTTCATACAATTATTTTTATTATATACAAGGTTTTAATTATTTTATATTTTTGATATGATTCCGGCATTATTTTATTATTACCTTTGTGATGTGACATGACTAAATGATTTTATAGTTTTTATCTTTTGACATATTTAATAATAGTATATTGGATTGATTAGTTTATTTTATTCTGCAGCGTTAATTATATCATCATATGTTTACTTTTAGTCATGCCATAATATCAATTATATTTACTTAATGTTATTGACAACAGGAATAAATGTGTGTCTGTGCATGTTAGGGGTAGGTTATGATTATATTATTTTTTTTTTAAATTTATTTATCCTAAGATCAATATTCTACACAATTGTATTGTTATGAATAAATGAAATGAAATGAATGAAATGAAATGAAATGTATACCTGTACCAAATTGTAGATTACCTAGTAGTATTAACGGCCACTGAGCTATGCTACGGACAGACGGACATGGCGAAACTATAAGGGGCGAACCCTAAAAACTGTGCTTAGGTATATCCTATCGTACCTATGTATCTGACCTAGAAATGAACTGACGAGAAGTTTCTAAAATTGAGAACATGGGAATTTCTTAGTATTGACCGAAGAACAGGTAATTTATTGGCAGCCTCCATAGCCTGGTTGGTAGTGACCCTGCCTACGAAGCTGGAGGTTCCGGGTTTGAATCCCGGCGAGGGCATTATTTGTGTTATTTATTTATCACAAATATTTGTTCCTTGGTCATGGCTGTCTATGTATTTAAGTATCTATATGTATATATCTATTATGTTCGTCGCCTGGTAAACCACATCACAAGCCTTAATTGAGCTTACCGTGGGACTAGGTCGATTTTTGTAAGATGCCCCAAGATATTTATACATATTGCTAAGATTTATAGGTATTACTTAGGCCAGCCGTACAACTGTAAGTTCTTACGTAAGTTATAGGGACGGAGCTATACTAAGGAATGAGAGGTAAATATCACTATTTCATTCCTTAGTATAGCTCCGACTCGCCTTATAACGACTTTAAAAATTGATAAATGTAATCAGTTGAACATATTTGGCTGCAGTGTTGGTGTATACAAAAAACTTGTAAGTACCTAACTGAATTGTTACGAGACACTAACTAATATTCCTGTATTTAAATACCTAGCGACTATATAAACTTGCTGTAAAATTTATATCACACGTACCCATAGATTAGTTCTTCCAATTATTATTATATTTTTTTTTACTTTTCCTGTTTTATGTACTCACATGTTTCCACTCCGAATATTCTAATATATTAAAACTTAGCTAGTGGTGAACGGTGTTGGTCACACATATTGTAAACATTACCTACTTAAACATATTCTTACTTTTAACTATTTTGTAGTGACTGTTTGTTTACCTAAATAAATAAAAAAAAAACTGTCACTACCGCCGTTCTAAAACTCCCGCCACACAATTCCGATAAGTGGAGGCGGGGCGCGCATGCGCGGCGCGCCGGTCGGTCTCGCGGGAGGCTGGCGGCACAGCGGCGGCTGTGGAGAGGTTAGCTGGATTTATTTTATTATTTTTTAGGCATCTTTTTACAATTTCATAAATGGGTGAATCAACTTTTTTCCGTCTGTTATTGCCATGGTCGCCCGAGTCACGCTGATTTTATGCAAAATTATGCTACGTAAACTATGCAAACATACATTTTTCTGGTGTTAATAAGCCCTTTCCTTAATGGGACACCTACAGGCATGCACTACTTGCATGTTTGCCTAATTTAAGTAGCATAATTTTGCATAAAACCAGCGTGACTCAGGCGACCGTAACCATGGTAACAATAGACAGAAAAGGTTGATTCACCCAAATAACATAATATTTCGGACGTTGGTGATATTGGTCTATATATGACATCCAATATTTATAACATGTTTAGATCAATTGTGACATTAAAGCCTAACAACTTTCTATTTGACCCTGACACAGTGTCGCTACAAACAGTTTACCTATGGCAATAATGTGCATACGTCATGTATAGTCAGCATGGTGTGTATTGGCTTCATGTTGATATTTTTAATACCAAAATATTTATTACAGAGAATAAAAGCTTTGTAATATTACCTATTCGTCAAAATCCGATTCCAAATATGTACCTACTCAATATTTATGTATTCTTGATATTCTGACTCTGATGAAGTTTGATCTTCGTCAGATGTTGTGTCGCTTTCAGGACCACCAACCTCGATTATAAATCGTTCGGCCTTTATTCCTATAATCGTTTTTAATTTTTATTTACATGGTCACAGCCGTCAGTCCAGTTTTCTTGAGTGACTTCCTAAATAGCAGTCTTCTATTATTTTTGCATGGGGCTTTATTTTGAACAGTTGGCAAAGTCGCTTCATTATTTTTATAAATATTTTTAATGTTCGATCTACATACACCTTAAATGAGAAAATAAAATCTATTAAGTTTAATTATAACAACTAACCAATTCAAATACAACCGCACTATAAAGTATCAGTACCGGTCCTGTCAGTAACCAATTGCAAAACATTTTCCAATGGAATACTATTCAATCCTTCGTCCTTTCTTTGGTTTAAATAGTTTATTGTATTTAAGACGATTTTTCTTGCTTCTATTGGTATCTTTTTCGGCATTTTTATGATAAAATCGTTTAAGTCGCGATATATTTTCTTTTTGTTTACATCGGTGACATTCGAAGACATTCAACGCCTGCTGTCAAACAGTAATCATTGCCAGTAAAATAAATTCATCATCATCATCATTATACTTCCACTGCTCCCAAAATAAATTAGTGTCACTGAAAATCCGCAACAAGGCGAGTGTCAAATAGTAAGTTGTTAGGCTTTACATATTATAACATTAGAATTAATTATAAACTAAAAACGTACTTAACTACTACAACTTAATAAATATTCTAAAAATAAACTTGCAGATAAAATACTTTCTTTTTTTAAGTTCGTATTCAAATTTGTTTGAAGTGTATAATTTTCATTATTTATCAGATATTTGAAGAGTGTACTCAAAAGATTTTTTTTCAACTTTTTTAATAGAGATTATTTTTTGTGGAAATAAGCCCTTTAAAAAGGACACTCCTCATTTATAAAATATTTTTAATAACAATTAAAATAAATTAAAAACAATAAGATATTATGAACAAGTTAATTACGGCTTGTGTTAACGTTAAAAGAGAATTAAACGATACTTGTGCGAATTACTTTTGAGACATAAGATTGAGTTACATATTTTTACAGCCTTCATGGTAAAAGATAATATTGACGTTTGACGTTGTTGTACCGGTTTGGTAGTGGTATTTTCAAAAATAAATGACATATTTTGGAGAACTTCAACAATGTTCCAAACTTAACATAGCTAACAATGTTAACAGCCAACAAGATTGTTTGTGTTCCACCAAATTACATCAGTGTATAATATACGTATAGTAACGGTACTTGGTACCTACCTACTTTAATAACATGATTGAAAATATCCACCAAAAATATTTCGACCTACTCTCTAAGTATTGGAGTTTCACCAAATTACATCAGTATATAATTTACGTATAGTAATATTACCGGGCACTTAATAACACAAATAAAATAATTCACCAAAAAAATAAACCAAATTTTTTCACCAAATTACATAAGTGTATAATTTACATATAGTCTAGGTACTTTAATAAAACAAAGAAAAATATTCACCAAAAAATATTTTTTTTTACCTACTGTCTACTCCATGCATTCTGTAACCCCCAGCATAACACATCCCTCGAATTAGGGTGTGATCCGCGAACCAGCTCGTCCTCTCAAAAACGACCGACAATCTCAACATTCAAACAACCAATAAACCGAATCATTTGACAACCAAAAAAAGAAAAAAAAGTGAAGTGACAGCCGTAAAACAAAAGAAATGTGTGCACTTAGTTTCCTTAACGGATTTTTCATCCACGTAAGTAACGATTTTTTATCATTTACTCTATGTATAGACACTCGAATGCAGTAAAATAAACTATTATAGTGTTTTTTGACGAAAATAAATATGGAAACCTACTTAAAATGCTTTTAAGCATCATTGATTAGATTATTTTTGGAGTTGAAACTCCTAACCTATTTTTAGACGTCTACTGACATTTTATGAAAAATGGCTTCTATAAATAATAATACTATTTTTTTGGTACTTTACCTTTTTATAATAAATTTGTTACTAAATATATGTAAGCATATGCTTATTTAACCTGTCGAAAATACTCTAGTAAAAAAAAAAACAAAATGAAATATTTAAAATGTTTTAGTAGATTTAAAAGCACTAAGGTTTGACCTAATTTAAAGATGACATTTACCTAGGAGATACCCTAACGTGACCTAGGTCGCCTAGGACGGGACAGATACAAAATAGTTTAAACAGTTAATCCTCAGGTTATGTCATAGATTTTTAGATCTTGCATTTTGTAGATAACTGTGCTATAGGGATTCGTCTAGTTACGGATTAACCAAAAATACATACAGTTTTTTTTCTTAAAATTATATAAGGGGTTTTACGAACGTAACATCTCGTTAGTATAAGTCTATACTATCCATAAAGATTAATCAATTAGATACTCATGTACATTTCATAATAATTACCTCAAATGAATCTTACTTACTTACTTACTTCATCAGCCTATGAATCCTATGATAGTCCACTCCTGGACGTAGGCCTCTCCTGTTAAATATGCGTATAGACGCATTAGGAGGTAAATGCCCCTAAATCGCCACGCTGGGCAAGCGGATTGGCGATCGCAGTAATGTGTCCACTATGATGACGCTGCTGCCCATCATCAATCTTTTATCAAATAATGGTCAGTGACACTACAATCCCTTAGTCAACTCTTACTACACCCGCAGGACGAGTTGGGGTGGTGACAAATGTATAATGTAATAATTATTTTGGATTATGAATAATTAGTTAAACGACTTAAAAAAAGGAGAAGGTTAGAACTAGCAATGTACTGAGGAGAAGTTTCATAAGTTGCGAAATTTCAAACGAAAATGTTGTCGGTAATTTAAATTTTACAATTAGTAATCTAATCATACCAAAACCTATATATACTCGTACATGCCTTTTGAGGTATACTTTATACATTGCTTACTCAATTGTGAAATACACTATTTTTCATAACACTTTTTTGTATGTTTTTCATGAAAACTTTCTCAATGAGAACTTACTCTTAAATTCTCATGAAAATTCTTGGAAATTTCCGAGTATATTCCCGCAATTTTCAGAATGTTCTGCTACTTGTACATTGCTAGTTAGAACTTAGAACCAAGTTTTTTTTAAATATATATTTTATTTGGAAGCGGTGGTGGCTCAGTGGTTTAGACGTATGACTTTAATCCGGAGGTCGAGGGTTCAAATCCTGGCTCGTACCAATGAGTTTTTCCGAAAGTTATGTACGGAATATCAGATGAATTTACCATTAGCGTTCGGTGAAGGAAAACATCGTGAGGAAACCTGCATACATCCGCGAAGAAATTCAAAGGTGTATGTGAAGTTCCCAACCCGCTTAGGTCCAGCGTGGGGACTATAGCCAAATCCCTCTTATATATGAGAGGAGGCCTGTGCCCAGCAGTGGGACATTATATATAAGCTCATATATATATATGAGCTTATATTTTTAAAATTTATATATTTTATTTATTTGACTCGCGAGAATCGTGAACCGATTTTGTTTTAATCGAACGTAATGTAATAATGTTAACGTAATTATCAGCATGCGTACGCATTTTGTCTATAGAAAATGTCAGTTTAGTATGGGACCGCGTCCAGCTTTCCGCACGCGTACGCATGCTTACACGTTTCATACTATACTCTGTTTGGTTAGGTAGGTATTTAAAAAAAGGTAAACAATCTTGCAATATATTTTTATTGAAAACTACGAGTACAAAATAAGTTTTAGCAAAATACACATAATGTAACAAGGAAATACAGTGTTCTATCAGTGTGTTAATTCGCTGTTCTATCCCCCTACTCTACGAAATTCGATCGTTACACGAAACGTGATTGGTTGATTTCGTAGAGTGGGGGATAGAACAGCGAATGTTCTTTTGGTCTGCATGCACCTTTAGACAAAATGCGTACGCATGCTGATAAGTGTGTATTCACCCTAAATCCAGATAATGTTTAATATTTGTTTTATGTAGGTATATGCTCCTGACCGTTTTCGGCCACGGCGACTGCTTCAACTCCTATGTTGACGCTCATGTGCTCTCGTGTGGCTGACGTAGCCGATCTTGTTAATAAAGACCCGTGTACACAACGGGCACGAGAGAACACCATTTACATAGTGATAGCTGATTGCCGCTGGTGGTCGGGCTTTCAGCTTATCCCTCTTGTCGTCAAGTTCTGTACGACGTTGGGATTCAAATAAATTACTTTGCTTCCTAACCAAAGATCTCCACCCAGGTCGATTGGTGGCCTGCTCCTCCCACTGTGATGGCTCAATGGCGCAGTTTTTCATATGGCGCTTGAGCACGTCCTTGTATCTGAGGAGTTGCCCGCCATGCTTTCGCTTGCCATCCTGCAACTCAGAGTAAAAGACACGCTTAGCCACCCGATCCTCTGCCATCCTTGAGACGTGGCCGCTCCATCGCAACTGACGTCGCATGAGGTAGACTTCGATTCCACCCACGTTGGCTCTCCGTAAAACTTCGGTGTTCCGGACTCTGTCGGACCAGCTGATCTTTAAGATTTTACGGAGGCATTTAAGGTGGAATCGGTCTAGTGTGCGAATGTGACGACGATATACGGTAAAAAGATGACGGTATAAAGATGGTGGCAGGACAAGGCTCGTTGCATGCAGTGGCTTGCGGACACAAACCAGCTTGGAGAGTTTTATAAGGAGGTCAGAAAGCTGATTGGTACAAACTCTTATGCTAAGGTGCCACTTAAGTCAGCCGACGGTGAGCAGCTTCTAAAAAGCAGAGAGGATGTGCTTAACAGGTGGGCAGAATATTTCAACTCTCTGCTTAACGTGGATAGAACAGCTGATCTACCACATATCAGTTCAATGTCTCAACTCCCTACATTGGCACAGCTGGATGAACCTCTGTCTCGCAATGAAGTCGTACTTGCCATCAAGCAACAACAGAACAAGCGCGCGGCTTGCATTGACTATATACCAGGCGAGCTGCTGAAATACGGAGGTGATGAGTTGCAATCATCTGTATGGTCATTATTTGTTCGTATGTGGGAGGAAGAACGTGTCCCGAAAAGTTTTAAAATATCTCGTATTAGGGCCCTCTACAAGAACAAGGGTGACCGTGCAGATTGCAACTCTTATCGAGGTATTTCTCTCTTAACAGCCCCCGGGAAAGTTTTTGCCAAAGTACTTCTAAACCGCCTTATGAAGCTATCAGAAGATATTCTGCCTGAAACACAGTTCGGCTTCCGACCTGATCGGGGAACCTGCGAGGCCATTTTCTCATTACGTCAACTGCAAGAGAAAAGCAGAGAACAAGGTCAAAATTTGTACTTCTGCTTCGTTGACCTTGAGAAGGCTTTTGACAGCGTTCCCCGTGAAGCCCTGTGGATGGTGTTAGCAAAGTTAGGATGCACGGAAAAATTTATACGCCTCATGAGACTCTTGCACGACGACATGGAATGCTGCGTCGCTGTAGGTACCGATGAGTCGAGCTTCTTCCCCGTCACCTGTGGGGTTAAACAGGGGTGCGTACTAGCGCCTACACTTTTCGCCCTATACTTTGCGGTAGTTGTCCGTGAAGTTTTGCAAAGTCAGGACACACCGAGAGGAATTCGCATCCGCTTTCGCACCGACGGCAACGTTTTCAACCTAGCTAGGTTTAAGGCACGCACCAAAGTCTCGTACACTGTGATCTCCGAGATCATGTATGCGGACGAC
Source organism: Thaumatotibia leucotreta (assembly GCA_025490895.1). Lineage (NCBI taxonomy): Eukaryota > Metazoa > Arthropoda > Insecta > Lepidoptera > Tortricidae > Thaumatotibia > Thaumatotibia leucotreta. The sequence continues at coordinate 58,532 of JALPQI010006745.1, read as the reverse complement.
TTGTGCTTCCTTGCGGAATCCCCAGATGACCTTCAACAACTTGTTACTGACTTTCGCGAATCGTGCTGCAAGTTTGGCCTAAAAGTCAATGTGAACAAGACGGAGGTTATGTCACTTGACATTCACGGTTGGGAAACACTGACAGTCACACTCGGAGACGATTTGCTAAAGCAGGTAGATAAGTTCCGTTACCTGGGGAGCACGGTAACATCTTCGTGTGACCTTGATTCGGAGATCAACAGCCGGATAGGTGCTGCTGCTGCAGCGTTCGGCAAGTTGGATGCCAAGGTCTTCCGCTCGCATGACCTGAAGCTAGCTACAAAGATCTCCATATACATGGCGGTGGTGTTACCTAACATACTATACTCTTTATGTAGGTACAGTCACGTCTAAAAGTATGTATACATAATAAGATTTGAAAAATATGTAGCCACACATTTTCATACAAAATATGTATCTATTACTGACACCGAAAAATTGTATTCATTAAACTGTTTCAGTATTATGTAATCACATAATGCTTCAGAAAGTTGCATACTTAAATAAATTACATATAAATGTATCCTCCTCGTAGTCAAAAATAAGTATCCATGAATTTCCTTATACATTTAACCACACTAATTTGGCAAATATTTGTATACGTCGTTTGATTCATAGATAATATTATTATGTAAACACGATTTGCTTCCACGGAAGACCAGCGTCAAGAAATCATAGAGATGACTTGACACAAGCTGAGTGGAAGCCTTTTCAGGAATGATTTTTTGTTATTTTCTTAGTTAAGTAAAGTCCTGTTTTATACTAAGTTCCTGAATAAAAAGCATTCTATTCTATTCTATTCTATTTGATGTTTTGACGTGTCTTAAGTGTAATCGGTTTTAAAATGAAGTTTCTTCCATGTGGCCAGTGACTTTCTTTTATAATATGGAACCTATCTAAAGCTACAAATAGGTAGTGGCTGCGCTGGGTCCATATTGGCACTTATACAATTTTTTCTTCGAATATTTTTACTAATACCGTTTTTTACTCATAATCATCATTACTCCGAAAATTTTATCTCATACTTTTTTTCTTACTAAAAATTATACTTCTACCTACAATGTTCATAACGATTTTTATTTCGAAATTTTATCCTCCTAAAGTCTTCAAGTAGATTAATCTATACTCATAAAGTTATTTGAAATAAATTGTTTATTTATAAACATTTTCCCATTAGGTTCACTCTGTTGTGGTATAATTCTTTTATGAATAACATAAACTATGTAGTCATAATGGGCTTTGTGCAGAAACTGTTGTGGCATACTCAACTTTAGCATATTTCTTTATGGCAGATTTCGAGTTGTTCGAATATTATTCGAGCATAATTTCGATGCTCCTATTTATGAGGAGGCATAATCTGGATGTGCATAAAAAGTATCGGCATAGTTTGTTTTAGCATAACAGAGAAGGAATAATTACAACCTCTCAATATAATCGAGGTAAGCTCTGAAATGGAATTCGAGATCAAAAATGTAAACAATCTATGACAATGACATGACATTACAAAGTCAAAGTTAAAGTGGCATTCCAGGGGTATAAAACGTTTTATATCGAATGTAGTTTTTAACACCTTTGTAAATTAACGTCGCATTTTGAGATTGGTTTTTTATTTTATTTTATTTAACACTTCACTTACAACTATCCTTACAGGTACTAAACCTAAGACAATGTTTTATGAGTAGATGTAGATACGCGAAAGTCAATGTATGTTCGATACACAAAGTATCACAATCGTTAACATATTTTTGGATATGACAATAAAAAACATACATCCGAGTGTCGACGGTTCCTGATTACAAAAATAAAACCTAGAAAATTTGCTAGAATGACGTAAATAATCAACATAATCAATGTTTGAAAACGACTGTCGTGTTACTTTAATCTTTAGGATAGTCGGGGAACGAATTCCAGTCTTCATCTTAGTTACGATTGAATCCATTTTGATTAAAATATGAAAATGATTGATTTGTAGGTAAAAATACTAAAATCTGTATTAAAGTACTTTATAATGCTAAATTTTAGGAGTTTTTATGAATTCATAAAACAGTCATTTGGTGCACCCTCTTGTTTTGTTTTTTGAAGTACATAGTTATAAATGCGAACCCTCTTAAATGGTTCTTAGTGTAGTTACCGTATTAAATTACGAATAAACTAGTTGTTGTTATAACTGCGAACCAAATGTTTAAGATTTCTTATCATTGCCAGTAGTATAAATTAAACACCTTACATTTTATTAAAAGTAGCGAAATATATCATTAAAAAAAAATATTTATTTCGTTTAATGTTTTGTATTAAAAATTTGTAAAATATTTAAAAATTCTACGTACCGTCAGTGACGGTAAATACGCATTTTTTATAAGTACTTGAATGATTTTAGATTACCCCCCTCTCGTGATTATTTTTTTGTGGTGGTATCCCATTTGTTTACATTTTTGATCTCCAATTCGATTTCACACCTTAGTAGTAATATTCTGAACGTTACTTACTGTGTTACTGAGCTGAGTACTTTCTAGGTTGCTAAAAAAAAATAACCTCGAAGACTAAGGCGGGAGCAAAGCGGCTCCCGCCTTAGTCTTCTAACCTAACCTATCCGAGTCGGATCTGCCCCGGAAGGTTTTGTTCGCTCGCTTCGCTCGCTCACTGCAGAAATTTTCGCCCTCACAGCAAATTCTGCCTGACGAAAAAGGCAAGTTCGAACATGTGGCTACATGAGCAAAAAAAAATGCAAATCTCTGTCTTATAACACACGGCGTAAATAATGATATGCCAAGATAGTTTCGGACAAAATAATATTCGAAATATTGTTATTTAAGCCAAGTGATGTTTCTGTCTCATTAAGTTGATGCCAAAATAGATTATACCAAGTCTGCTGTCTGTTATGTCCTAAGCGTTTCGGACAAAAAAGTTTAGAGGGTACCCGTTTAGTACTGTACCTACTCTGCCACAACCTGATTTGTGCAGGTAGCTAGTTTACAGTAATAGTACGATTTATATTTAATTAAACAAAAATAATTCATACATAAAACCAGTACAGATAAAAATAAATAAATACCTATAACATTAGAATATATAGTATAAAATAAGTATAGTGAAAAATTATATAAACATAAAAGTTAGTACTAAAAATATGTATGAAAAACAATATTATGAACATAAATAATTCTATGTGATGATAATTATGAACAAAGATTATTCTAAATACCGATCATTATGAAGTTAAATTGTATAAGAAAATTTTTCGGAGTTTCAATAATCTAAGTTGCAATTTTATAAATACTTTGGCGCACCCGGCTGCGCTGTTTATGAAACTCATAAGTATTATAATTTTATATTAGTTACTAAAATTAAAACTACTATTTTATAACTGAAAGAGAGAAGAAATGTTTTGTTTGACAAGCATTATAAAGTAAATACCACTTGTAAATCTGTATTTTTTCTTATTACTTTCTTAGGGCAATTCGAAATAAAGAAGTTTGGGTTTGAAGTGCTGGTAATAAATAATAAATTCAAGATAGACAACTGTCTATCAATATAATTCGATGACAATTATAAAAATATAGGTTCGGTTCTTGAAAATATAGGAGAACGCGACTCTATTTTCAAGACATTAGAGTGCATGTTCAGATATTTTTGAGCACCCTGAATAATATATATATTTGTGATGGCGAGAATAACATGTTAGGGACATATTTCTCCTGTTAGTTGCAAAATGCCGTTCCGATTTTACCTGAGTAGAAAAAACTTGATATTATTAAAATAAAAACAAAAAAATGCTTAGGGCACTTTTCTGTGAATGACCCTAAACTGAAATACACAATATTTACAACTGAGCTCAATCTAAAAATTTGGACTGTCAAGTGCGTCATAGAATAATCGTGAGATAGATGTATGCAGTGACAAGTCTGCACTGTTTTCGTGAATTGTCAAATCAGTTAATTATACAACTTACGATTCTATGCCAGTCATGCAAGGTTTGTTTTTGCTGTCTGAATACATATGTATGAATCAACCGGCGTATATAAATATTTGACAAATTGGTGTGGTTACATGTAAACGGAAACCATCCATGTATACTTATTTTTGACTACGAGGTGAATACATTTAAATGGAATTTATTTAAGTATTAAACTTTGTGAAGAATTTTGTGATTACATAATACTGAAATAGTTTAATGGATACATTTTTTGGTGTCAGTAATAGATACATATTTTTGATACAATGTATGACTACATATCTATGCAACCTTGTTTTTGTATACATATTTTTAGACGTGACTGTACATATTTTAAATAAATTGAAGTATAATAATAATAACAAGAGATGTAAAGTCTATAGAAGTCAGAACATTTAAATAAATAAATAAATATCTTGGGACATCTTATACAAAACAACCTAATCCCACGGTAAGCTCAATTAAGGCTTGTGATGTGGGTAGGGGAGACCAGGTATGAACGTAACAATTTTCAGTTTTTGATTTTTCATATTTTTTTGGTAGCAGTTGTCAAACTTTGCATCTTTATGTGCAATAGACACATATTTCATGTATCTTTTGGTACCAAAATAAACTTCATACATCCAATAGTTTTCCAGAAAAATGGTTCACAGTGAAGGATGGAATTTGTTGCAACTATCCCTACCCCCAGGGCTGGTTGTAACAGTTCATAGGGATAATAGAAACAAAGTAAATAACTATAAAATAATCAATATAATTATGTGTAATTAGTATTTTTAAGTAATCAACAGTCTTACAATATCACTATCTCAATGACGAACATTAACAATGAATGAATGTAATTAACATTAGGTATTACATATATGGGACGAAATTAATTTATACCTATAGGATATATGAGTGACGTGAGAGCAATCAACTTTCTGTCTTATTCTAAATGGCATATAAACAAATGTTTAGGTATAATCCAAGGAATTATTTCTTATTTCTGAGTATACTACTAAGCTAATCTTACAATGTACCTAACTAATATGATAAAAAAATTTGTTTTACTCCTCATTGACAGTGAATATTTGTTTCCAGAAACAAATCCCGCCTTGGGTAGGGCCGCTGAACTTTCAAGTAAAGCTTTCCTTTACTTTACATGTCTATATAAAGTGATGTGAGCCAGTTGGTACGTCTTTGCTGCGTCCCTGTAGGGCATTTAAAAAAAGGATCACCTTAACTGCAGCTAAGGCTGTAATTTCTATTTTGGCGGACTTCTGTCTGTTGTTATTTTGTGTATATTAAACACTCTGCAACAAAGAGGCACTAAGTATATGAGTTATTTAATAAACGCTAGCACATAGGTGTAGCAATGAGCCTTCAATTTGGAAATAGGGATGAAAGTAACAAGTTGTTTCTTTCATCCCTGGGTATCGAATTTCCAGAATCCCACAAACACGTAGCAAAAAAACATAAAAAGCATCATTAAAACATTGATTTGCAACCCTCAAACTGTAAATGATTAGTGACTTTACAACACCCATGCAAAACGCAATCAGTTCTTTATATCGTTTACCACGAAAAATCTAGCTAAGATTGAAAAAATCGTTAAAAACTTACTTTTGACGCATTTTTCTGGGACCATATCACTATACGCATAACCTGCCGTCACAGCACCGTGGGTGTAACTGAGGTTAGGGGGGGAATGGAAATGGCATCGAATGCCCTGAAGGACGTTCGGATAGATGTCGTAGAAATTTTTTAAATGAATTTGTTACGTTCATCCCGCGTTACTTTTATACCTGGTCTCCCCTACCAGGTGACGATATATATAATAGATAGATACATATAGATACTTAAATATATAGTTAGACAGCCATGACCAAGGAACAAACATTTGTGATACCTAAATAAATACACAAAGAATGCCCTCGCCGGGATTCGAACCCGAAACCTCCAGCTTCGTAGGCAGGGTCACTACCAACTAGGCTACAGAGGCTGACATTTAAGTATATGTAATAATTTATACAGAAATAAAGGTTTCTCTCCGAATAGGTATATAATAATAACATTATATAATGCACGTTTGGAGATGTACAAGGTCTCCAAGAGTAAATTATCGTAATCGAATGTCATGACTTTAACAATTGAATATAGTCAGAAATACTCTATTAAATCGCAGTGCTAGCAAGCCACCTGTATAAAACACATCGTACAGCATTGAACGAAGCGTCATTGTGTCCGAAACTCGACTGAAACAGGCTCTGATGAACAGATAATTAACTTTAGCAGTTTGGCCTGAATATACCGGCACTGAATGCATAATGCCGGCCGATTTTCAACTTTTTTAATAACATCACGGATGAATACAATCTGCGTTGTGTTCGAAAATCGAATATTTCGAGCATTATAGGCTGTAGGTTATTGTGAGATATAAAATATCATAGAACATTCTCACATAAATGAACCAAGTCCCACCAGTTAAACTACATTAAGGCTTGTGACGAATGTCTACAATCAATGAGTTTTACCAGTGATGACTTACGGCGCCGAAACATGGTCCTTCACCATCGGCCTCATCCAGGCGCGGATCCAGGACTTCGTTGAGGGGGGGGCACTGCGATCCAGGACTTCGTTGAGGGGGGGGCACTGCCCTATGATATGATAGTATTTTACACTTCAAACACCACCTAGCCATACATAAGTCCAGCGTGAGGGGGGGGCAAGTGCCCCCATTGCCCCCCCCCTGGATCCGCGCCTGGCCTCATCTCTAAACTCAGAGTCGCTCAACGAACTATGGAGAGGGCTATACTCGGAGTTTCTCTGCGTGATCGAATCAGAAATGAGGAGATCCCTAGGCGAACTAAAGTTGCTGACATAGCCCTCTGGATTAGCAAGCTGAAGTGGCAATGAGCAGGCCACATTGCACGCAGAGCAGATGGTCGATGGGGTCGAAAAGTGCTCGAGTGGAGACCACGGCTAGGCAAACGCAGCGTAGGACGTCCACCCACAAGATGGACAGACGACCTTATGAAGGTCGCCGGGACACGCTGGATGCAGGTCGCATCTAACCGGTACATGTGGAGGTCCAGAGGGGAGGCCTATGTTCAGCAGTGAACGTCTTATGGCTGAGATGATGATGATGATGATTATGAAGGCTTGTGTTGTAACTAAGCGACGATATACATGATAATATACTCGCGGTCAATGAATACGGGTCAGGTGGATTTTTTTCATAGAAAATACTGGAAACATGCTGATTACAAATAAATACCTCTATTTAAAATAAATATTTTTAATAATTATAATACATGTGGAACCGTTTTTAACATCAGATTGTATTGGAATTTCCCTGAAGTTTTCACCCGATCCGAAAAACACGGAACTTTATCTTCAGATGCATCCGTAGATATAAAAATAGCAAGTCATGATTAAAAAACTCGTATTACCATATATTAGGTGGTTTTCTTAAACGGTCTACATTTTTGTCTATACAAACCGACCTAAGGACAATTTTAAAGTTTTTGTGGATATTTATACATTTAGAGAAATTCCAATGTAACTTGATTTAAAAATAGATTTCAACTACACTATAAATATTTTGAATTAATATTTCAAATCTCCATGTTTGCATTATTTTCTACGAAAAAAACCACCTGACCCGTATTCATTGACCAAGTGTTTAGTATACCGATAGAGTTTACCGATGCATATTTGATGTCAAAAGAAGTGAAAAATACTTCCGACTTCCGACAGAGTGGCCGAGCTGTGCCGTGCACTGCACAGCAACCACCAGTCAATTTACTCGGACGGACGCAAACCGAAATTTTTAGTTCATAAATAGTTTGATTTGAGTTTTCAGAATTACTTCAGATGAAGTAGTTTTTTAATTTGGTGATTATAAAAACTATCTTTTTCAGGTAATGCCGTAAGTCAATGCTGATGGCTGCCATTTTTGATACAAAATGGATCAAGTGTTGAGGTGTGCCGGCTTCGGAGTTTGAATCAGGTATATTATTATTATTTTTAAGCTTACATGGTCATATACATTATTAGTATAACTTAAAACGAGATATTTACCATGTAAATTGTAATTATTGAGCACCCGATATTTTAGTTATTTTAGTGACTCTTGTCTTGTCACACGTAATTGACAGACTTCAAATGGTTCTTTAATTACCTAGCAGTCCTAGGACATTGTTCAAAAAAACATAAAAGTACATTTTTGCGATAGTTTTATTAATAAAATTTACTACATTTCTACTTTAATAAGGCATTCGAAATACCAAAAAAATAACATTTCATTTTCGTGCTTCTTGTAGCCTTAGGAATATGCTGTTATTTTTTTTCCTTTCCACCTTGTACCTCACATGCCTTCTCTTTCCAAACAGAGTACGTTCCCAAGAAAAAAATAAACCTACAACTAACTAACCATCTCTCTCTCCCCAGTGTTCGTACGCGGTGTGCGAGCGAGAGGGCAGGATGCACCCGACATCCAGGTGACGCTGTCGGCTCCATCCGAGGAACATGTCATGGGATTCTATAGAGTCGCGAGACTTCCTCGGGTAAGTTCCGCTTTGTCTCTGTTACTCTAATGAAGCTTTCGGTGAATTGACAGAGACAGATACTCGAAATGTACGAATCAATCGCGATAGTTGGCTCTCCATGAGATTTGTTAATAGGCAACTTAAGTCTCTATCTCGCTCGCATGGCATTGGTACGAGCAAGATGTAGGATTGAAGTATCAATGACTAATCATTTATTGAAGATTGATGATGAGCAGCATCATAGTCATCATAGTCATTCTCATTCTCTGTCCAAGTAGCTCGCCTCTGGAATGCTCTTCCTACAGAAATCAGGGAAAGCCCCAACAAGTTCGTCTTTAAAAGAAGTGTATGTGAATACTTTGCTGAATGAACTAATCATTTTTAATGAGTCTCCTTTGTGTTTTCTATCTGTATTTGTATTTATTTATGTGTATAGTTATTTATATATTTATGTATATACATATATTAGTGTATATTATTATCTATGTAATAGTGTATTCAGTATTGTATCAGTTGTTATTTTGTTCATTGTTTATTAGGTTATCTTGCACCGCTCACAGTTTCTCTGTTTTGCCCGATGGTTGACTGGTAGAGAAAGCTTCATAGCATTAAGTCCGCCTTTTGTATGATTTTTATTTTGTGCAATAAAGATTAAATAAATAAATAAATAGTGAAGCGTGGTGATTATGGGCATTTGCCTCCTAATAAGTCCATAAGCGTAGGTTATTAATAGGAGAGGAGATGCTTAAGTCCAGCAGAGTGGACTGAAATAGGCTGATGATTATGATAATGATTAGAGCTTGATTGAGTTATGGCACGACTGCAAAAAAAAATTCTGCCCTCCGGCCGGCAAACAACACTTTGCCGGCCGCTGCGCTAAACTAAGTTGCCGCCTGCCGGCTCCGTTGAGCAGAAAAATACAAACCTCGGCCGTATTTATTGGGAAAGCCCCAGATCACATGTTTGTGCAGCATGACACTTACACGTCATCCGAGTCATTTCCCACTTAAACGGCCGTGGCATGTAATATGTAATCTACTATTACATAGTTAAAGGCCTTCAAATAAACAAAATTTAACGTCATAAGTTTCGAGTTACGAAGTTAAATTTTGTGTAACAACTTTTGAGAGTGAAAAAGGCCAACAAATCAAAAGTTTCTGTGAGCGATGAATAAAACACACTTACATTTTTTAAATTTGCCAACTTTTTCTACTGCCAAAGGTTATGGGACAGAGTATAAATACCATACAACTTGTTTCACTAACTTTCATAAAACAGTTAACTCGATCGTGTTTTTTGATTGGGTAAAGGTCTTAATAATGTACATTTTATTGTAATCGACCTTAATAGGTTTGTTGTGACGGCAGTAAGAATACATTTGTCACCACCCCAACTCCTCCTGCGGGTGTCGTAAGAGTCGACTAAGGGATTGAAGTGTCACTGACCATTATTTGATAAAAGATTGATGACAGGCAGCAGCGTCATCATAGTGGACACATTACTGCGATCGCCAATCCGCTTGCCCAGCGTGGTGATTATGGGCATTTACCTCCTAATGCGTCTATACGCATAGTTAATAGGAGAGGCCTACGTCCAGCAGTGGACTATCATAGGCTGTTGATGATGATGAGGTTTGTTGTTCCAGCGGGGTACCAGCTCATCAGCTGTCAGCAACACGGCTTCTGAGCTCGCCGGACCCCTCACACCACCTCGATGAGCCGCCAGGTAACTCCTCGATACTCCTGACAGCCTGGTACTTCTTGTCTTTAGGTCTTAGAAATATTAAAACTGAAATCAAAGAAAAATGCCCAATTCAGTAATGTCCGGAAATTCGAATCTACGTCCTTATATTTCCAAGATGATAGCTGTATAAGCAATCTGAAATATAATATGACAATCCGGTCTTAGCAAACATTTAAAGGTATTTCATAAAGAATATTTGATTATATGCCACAAAAACATGTCATTAAGTATTAAAGAGTCTCAGTATAATTTCAGTATAAAAACATCATTAAAATAGATTGTAACTAATGTATATGTTCAGAACGTGTTTTGAGCAAAGGTAAACTTTTACACAGAAAGTGACACTTTGCTGTAGCTATTAATGTCAAAATTGTTTTGATATACGAGTTAAATGGGCTTGTGTGGTCTTTTAATCATAAAGTAGCACGTTGTGAATACTGCGACCATATATATCATGGACGTCTAACGCCAGCTCAAAAATGCCCCCAAAACCAATTTTCAATTGTGCCAAGATGGGCAGGACATAGCGGTTTACGCGACACCGTGCATATTTCGGCGCAACTTCTTTGACAAATGTTTATAGAATATCGCCAATCAAAACTTTGATGAAACCAATCACAACTATTTTTAATGGTGGTTTAAGTTTTCATAGGTTGACACTCAAATTCATTGCCGTGATGTATTGATCGGGGGGTGACACTTGTAAAGGACCGTTTTTGAAAAGCAATTTAGTATGGCGTACGGCTTCCATGTTTTATTTGTTCGTAGTGTAAATACAGTTATGTAAATCCCACGTTGGGCGCCCATTTTTTTAAAAAGGATTCAAACGTGGTTGGAACTATGAAGGTCGATTTACATCTACAGACATTGAGCGTGCAGAACGCGTGCCGTGGCAGACAAAAAAATCTTCTATACAATTTCTACTAACAAATTTATGGTTGTACGTTGTTTCATAGACAACATTTTCGCAGAATATTGGTTCATAGAAAATGTTTCTCGTATTTTCATTTCATAGAATGATCATTTTTCAGAGCTCTTAGATTGTATAATCTGGTTTTGTATATTTTTTATTGTTCAAATATGTAGTTCTTAGAATTTCATTTCATAGCGTATTCAATCAAATATTATTAATTCGTATACTATTTTTTGTCTAGAACAGTTGTTTCAAAAACTGAATATTCATAGAATATTGTTTGTCATTGAATCAAACTTAATATTTTTTATTCAGTCATAATTAAACTATATAATTATCATTACATACCATTATACTAATAAAGAAATACCATTGTCCAAAGAATTTTAGTAAGCGATTTAGACCTGGGAACCGGTCGACGAAGCCCCGCTACGCGGGGCTTCTATTTCTGCTCTAAGGGATAAAAGGTACCTAACGAACCTATCCAGGTTAGAGCAGGGGAGGTACAAATTTGTTATTTTTTAATGCGGGGGGCTCCGCCCCCCGAGCCCCCCTTTTTTGGTTTCGCAAGGATGACGATACGTAAACAATTAATTAAAAGTAAGTAGGTATTTTATTTATCCGGGAAACTGCGCTCGAAACCTAACCAATACAAGTCTGTTTTACCCTGATTTATTACTTGGATAAGGTTAGGTTTCAAGGCTAGAACAGATTGAAAAGCTTTTTAGAGGGAGGGCGAATCAGTGTATAAGAAACAAAATATACTTACATGAAATATGACTCATTAGGTAAGAATATCACTATGAAATAAAGTAAATAGTGGAACTAAATATTATATAAACTAGTAACTATAAAACAACAATCTATGAAATAAGTGCCTACAAAACAAAAATACATGAAATGTAATTCTAGTGTTTGGTTACTTTGTAAAGTAAAAAAGTTAGATAGCAATATACATGGAACTGAATGTCTGTGAAATATGTTTTAAGCAATTGAATAGTCTATGAAACAATAATATTGGAACAGGAAGTATATGATCCAAATAATATATGAACAAATTTCTGTGAAACGAAATTCTATGAAACTTCTGTCTATGAAACAGTGTGCCACCCAAATTTATATCTATCATAACACGTCCGCACAGATATGGCCCGTGAAACTGTATAGCAGAATATTTTTTTGTCTGACAAGGTCAATGTAAACTTTCTTAAAACACTGTATCATAAATCATAATGTACATCAGTTTCAATCATCGCTTATCTGTCTGCATGTCTAATATGTCTGTTACTTCAAGGCTTGCCCGACTTGCCCGATCAAACAGGTAAGCAACTATCACAATCTGTGCCTTATTTCATTTCTGAAGTATTTGATAGAAGTAGAGATCGGAAAAATTGAGAGGAGTTCCATGCGATCATTCTAATCGCAACAATTCAATCATTACCATTCTCACAGTATTGACGAACTGCGTATAAATAGTGGAGTAATTTTGGGTTATCTTGTAGCAGACGCATGTTTATTTGCTGTTCTGTCAAAATAATCCTGCTTGCTTGTCCTAATAATGCTTTTATAAACCGGCAAATAAAGTGGTGATGGTAATGAATAATAAAACCGTTTAAAAATATCGCATGGAAACATCCAACGTCATTAATCGCAATGATTGAATAGTTAATCGACCAATTCATTTCTTGACCTTTAATTTCGATTCCTGAATAGATAACTATTAATTTATACAATACCTGTATAACGATTCGTCTTAGAAATATAATTTTATAATTTTAGAAACTTACCCCTTTATTCACAAAGTCTCTTAACTTAGCAAGCCGCGAAGTATTGTTTGTTCCTGATGCTCTTATGGACATATTGATAAGACCAAAATTGACAAATAATACTTCGTGGCTTGCTAAGTTAGCAGACTATTATGAATAAGGGGTTACTTTTAATAGATTTTGGACTCATAATAAGACTATTGTGAATTATGACGCAATTTTGTCCGATCTTTGGTTTGGTTTGGTTTTGGTTTGGCAACAGCCTTATAATAATAACAAAAGATCGGACGAAATTGCGTCTTCATAGGCAAACTATCATGGTAGTCCCACGTTGGGCGCCAGTTTTTGAATAAGTGCCCACACACAATATTTTATTCCCTTATTCATAAACGTATCCTAACTTAACAAGTTATAAAGTATTGTTTGTTTCTTTCGCTCTAATGGACATATTGATAAGACCAAAATTTACAAATAATACTTAGTGGCTTGCTAAGTTAGCTGACGATTACAAATAAGGGGTTAATCTTTTAATCAATTTTGGACTCATATTAAGACTAATGTGAATAACGATGCAAATTTGTCCGATCTTTGGTTATTATTATAAGGCAACACTTAATAGGCATACTATCATAGTAGGGCGTTGGGCGCCAATTTTTGAATAAGTGCCCACCCACACACGACCTTTTACATATTATTCATAAACGTCCCCTAACTTAACAAGCTACTAAGTATTGTTTGTTCCTTTCACTCTAATGGACATATTGATAAGAGCAAAGAAACAAATAATAGTGGCTTGCTAAGTTAGCACACGATTATCAATAAAGGGTTAATCTTTTAATCAATTTTGGACTCATATTTAGACTATTGCGAGTAATGATGCAAATTTGTCCGATCTTTGGTTATTATTATAAGGCAACACTTAATAGGCATACTATCGTGGTAGTCCCACGTTGGGCGCCAGTTTTTGAATAAGTTCCCACACATGATCTTTTACTCCTTTATTCATAAACGTCTCCTAACTTAACAAGCTGCTAAGTATTCTTTGTTCCTTTCGCTCTAATGGACATATTGATAAGACCAAAAGGGACAAATAATACTCAGTGGCTTGCGAAGTTAGCAGACCTATATCTAGATATCTTTTAATCGATTTTGGATTAATATATAGACTATTACAAAAAATGATGCAAATTCGTCCGATCTATGGTTATTATTATAACTTCATAGGCATACTATCGTGGAAGCCCCACGTTGGGCGCCAGTTTTTAAATAAGTGCCTAAACGCGATCTTTTACTCCCTTATTCATAAACGTCTCCTAACTTAACAAGCTACTAAGTATTGTTTGTTCCTTTCGCTCTTATAGACATATTGATAAGATCAAAAGGGATGAATAATACTTAGTGGCTTGCTAAGTTAGCAGACAATTATGAAAAAGGGGTTAATCATTTAATCAATTTCGGATTCATATTAAGACTATTACAAAAAATTACGCAAGTTAGTCCGATCTTTGGTTATTATTATAAGCATACCTGGGATAACTCGGGGCATTTATACGAAAGTGATGTAGCAAAATATTTTATCGACTAAAAATATATCGATGTTACTGTGATTGACAACATCAAAATGTTATTCGGCATAAATAAATATTAAGTACTTACTCTTCAATTAAAATAAAAAATAATTTTAAACGGGTAGTTACGCGTTTATTTTAAAATAGTTTTCAAAATATACAATAAATGTTAAATTATCAATGTTTAAACTGTCATTTTGATTAAAACGACATCTCCATACTTTAGTATCTGAAGAGGCCCGATATCAGATATGACATCGAACCTCTGTACTGTAATCGAGAATGTTCAATAAGCACATCTTTTATTATAATTATATCGACATCTTTTTAATCGATATCAAATCCCTAGATCTTGCCCCCAGTTATCCCAGGTATGATTATACGGCAACACTACATAAGCATACTATCGTGGTAGCCCCACGTTGGGCGTCAGTTTTTGAATAAGTGCCCACACACGATCTTATACTCCTTTATCCATAAACGTCCCCTAACTTAACAAGCTACTAAATATTGTTTGTTCCTTTCGCTCTAATGGACATATTGATAAGACCAAAAGGGACAAATAATACTCAGTGGCTTGCTAAGTTAGCAGACGATTATGAATGAGGGGTTAATCTTTTGATCGATTTTGGACTCATATTAAGACTATTGCGAATAATGACGCAAATTTGTCCAATCTTTGGTTATTATTATAAGGCAACACGTTACAGGCATGCTATCGTGGTAGCCCCATGTTGGGCGTCAGTTTTTTAATAAATGCCTAAACGCGTTTTTTAAGTCACACATCACAGCTTTCAATGTCAATGAATACTCGTTTTGTAATAAAGATGGTTTGTGTGCGGGCAAGTGTCTAAAGGAGGACATTGCGATCAAAATAGTACATTACGATACAAGTGCGAAAAAAATTAAGTTACTCGTGTCGATTCAAAAGTGTTTTTAATTTATCGCCATTCTTTACGAATTTCCTTTTCGCACGTATATCGTACGACATTTTTCAGTACAGATGGCCCTCCCAAATTTCGACCTGACGAGTAATGAACCACTTCTTGCACTAGCGCGTAAAAAAGCACGATCTGCTCTGAAAAAAGTAAGAGAAAAAGTAGTGTGAATTGGATTTTTCACACTGTTTTTTCTCTTACTCACGTATTTCTTCCTTCTAATAATATTGCACCCCCACTGGCCTCACATAGTCCTTGAAAATAAGGCATTTTACATACCCATATTACAGTAAGTTTGGCAAACTAACTTAGTAATAAAAAACGGCGTGAAATAAATCATTCTGTAGCGGCTAACACATCACGCATACATTCTTTTTTTTTCTGCATACAATCTATTTACATTTGCCTCGTTTTTCTACCGATAGTTAGTTTTCTAGATTAAACATCTACACCCTTCTTACTTTCACCTTTTTCATCCTTTAGCCAAAACTTTTCAACTTTATTACTACAAGATTTTCTCAAAAAAGGCACTAAGTATACTCATTTGCGAAAATTCCTTAACATATTAAGCGATTTCTTTTGTCTACTCGGAATTACGATTTTTTCTAACATGGTGTGAAATAATATCCCAAAGTATTTTTTCCTATTGTTACGTTGCTTTCCTATCGACTTTGTATGGAAATACATAGGAAAATTTTTAATTATATTGAAATTTTAGGAGTTTTTTTATTTGGAAAATCAAATAGCTCATGTTAATACTAAAACTAGGTTATATAATATGTATATCAGTAACGCCAATTACAGGTTTTCTCAGATGTCTTTTTGTCGTAATGGGACGGAAAAATCGTAATTCTTAGTAGAAATTAATTAAGTATGGGTGCACAAGCCGTAACAACAGTTACCAAATTTTTCGTGTGTTTTTTAACTAATAAATAATAAATCACTGTTGATTTCCCGTTTGTCTAGCCTCTAGCCTAGCCCTATCGGTAGATATGCAGACGCTTAAATCTACTTAATTAATATAAGAACATGCAAAAGAATTGGTAACTGATATTTCAGTCTTGTGGATATATAATTACGGAAAAAAATTAAATTGCTTTTTTTCGAGAATCACGCCATCTATGAAACGTCGTGGTAACTAGCACGTCTCTCACAGAGCTTCACTCGTTCGCGGAAGACTGCGGGGAGCGTAACGGCGCGCTGCGATGGGGCTCACGGTTTGGCCCCGCGCACCGCCCCCCCGCCGCCGCGGGGCTCCTCGACTGCTTTAGAGGCTGTCGTATGCGCATCGATCAATATCTCGCTAGGAGGAAGGTGAGGTTATTGACCTTTAGATGACAGGTAAACTACTTAGAGTTGTTACGAATATTCGCGTTCGCACTCGCATATGCGAATGATTCGCATATGCGAATGATTCGCATTGTTTCATTCGCCTGACATTCGCATTCGCTTCAAACGACGCGAATGTTTTGCGAATGCGAATATGTGCAAGTCACTCCTTGTCCCGCCCGCGTCGACGGCTCTGGCCGCTACTTGCCGACTCCCGCATGCGCATAGAGCTCAAATTCGTACGTGATTCATTTAGAATTTCGCATTCGCAATCGCCTTATGGGCGAGAAAGCAGCGAATTTAATTTTTTTTAAATATATCCTGCCCTTGTTAAAATTTAATTATTGTCATGATGAACGTTGTTACAGCTATACCTTACAATTGGTAAATTGAATAAATAATAATTTGTGTTTTTTTAATGCATTTAAAGGATATTCGATTCGTAAACACATTTACGAATCGAATATCACGCCCAATGTCCCAAAATGTCTCAAAATGTTTATTTGATACGTTCCTTTTTTGTTACCAAAAATGTATAGGGAACAAAAAGGGGATCCAAATGTACCAAGTTTTTGACGATTGTACAATTAAACTTTATAAGTTCTGTGATTTAAAGTGCGACCGCACTAACGCTCAAAATACGGTGACGGGACGGAATCCCAGTGACGCAACGTATCCGTAACGTTTTTGCCACATGTATCCCACACCGCTGCTTAAAATACGCAGACGGTATGGAGTCGCAGTGACGCATCATATCCGTAACGTTTTTGTTGCATGTTCCCTACATCGCTGCTTAAACCCTTTACCGTTTTTTGAGCACCTTTGTTTGAATAAGTAGATCAAAATAAATACTCTTTTTCTAGATCGAACGCGGCGTACGCCTTTACGGACAGAATGAACAACAACTAGCAGTCAAAATATGGCTGTCGGCACTAAGAGGGGTCCGGCATCGGAGCGACCGATTCGCATTGCTCGGCCATTTGTATCAGGCATATATGGACTTTGGGAAATACAGGTAGGTATAAGGATCCTTATAACATCTAGTGTTGCAGGGGTTGCACTTATTTAAATATTTTTCTACTCCCGCACTTTTATTTGTCATTTACATGGTCGTGAACACACCTGTAAGCCCCTATCTTACAGATGCCAAGAAAAGTCTATATTGTCTATTCCCTATAAACGCATTCGGGTTTACACGCAGTGCGTTTTTTGCATTTTAAGACACCTCGTGTATACAAGACTTAATGAAATACATGGCTGCCAGCCTAATAAAAAAAAATTGATGAACAGTAAGCCATAGAGGAGCTTTCTTTTTTAATTTTGACGTCTCCCGCCCGACTTTGATGATTAATAAAATTGTGTTTGAGTAAGATTATTTCTAAAATTTACAATTTTATTTAAAGATAAATGTGTGGTCGTAGAAATAGTTTTGTATGCAACATTGTTTAACTGAGTCAAAAAATGCTCGTGGCGTCCTTAATAACAATTTTCGGCTTCGCCTCAAAGTGTTACCCACGCCACTCACCTTTTTTGACCACTCTTAAACAAGGGTTGCATTAAATACTATTATCAAACGGGTTACTCACGTAATTTAAGTCGATAATTTGCTCGACATGTTTCGATCTTTGCATAATGCTTTTCTTCTGCATGACTGAATCTTCACGATTTTCACGGTATTGTAACGTAACGTGACTTGATTGTGTATAGGTACAAAATATGCTTCAGTCTTTCTCTGGGACCAAAAGCGAAATGCCCTAGGTACCAATTCGAAAAAAAACATTTGGTAATTTGTTTTTTGCAGGGAATCCCTGGAATTTGCAAATCGCCAGCTCGGGATATCGGAGGAGTTGGATTCCGCGCCTATGCGTGCAGAGGCCTACCTCAATCTGGCCAGGGCACATCAGACCTTGGGCGGACTCGACAGGTATCTATATAACCACCCAGAGGCCTATTGAAGTCTCCTGACACAAAATCAATTCTATTCTATTTACACTGTAGGTGTGATATTTACTACTTTATTATCTGACTCCAAAGAAAGGTTGATTGTGGTAGAGATTATCAAAAGTCACTGGGTAATGTGTTAATCTAAAGTTTATTTAATCACTTCATACAGATTGTCAAATAGTCACAATAAATTTAGCAACACTACTAAGGTGTTTATATTAACCGGGAAATGAGCCGTGTAAGTCGAAAGGCGGGGGGCAACTGGCGGGACCGCGCCTCGCGGCTTACACGTGGAATGCGATGTCAGCATTCATGTCGATACATGTGTGTCCCTACAACACTATATATTTAAAATTAACTGGCAGTTTTTCTTGTCTATGCGAGAGATGTGTCCTCCGGCCTACATTTTGTCAACATTTGCTAATGCAAATGGAGTTTTATCTCATTGACATTATTATCAACACGATCATATCAGCCGAAAGACGTCCTCTGCTAAACATATAGGCCACCCTCAAAGATTGCCACAATGACCGGACCTCCGCCACCTGCATCCAGCATATTGTGGGGGGCCTACACACGCTGAGCTTTCCGGTACATACGTGGCCGCCACTCGAGAACCTTTCCGCACCAAGGGCCATCGGTTCTACGAGCAATGCCCGCCCACTGCCACTCCAGTTTAGGGATTCGGACAGATAGGTCGGTTACTTTGGTTATGCTGCGGATGGCCTCATTTCTAATACGATCTCTCAGAGAACATAGCATAGCCCCCTTTGGGTTAATTTGAGCCTTCTTATGAGGCCCATTGTAAGCGACCACGTTTCATTGGATACGTAAATGTCATCATTGGCAGCACACACTGATTACAAACTTTCATCTTCAAACACTATGATCATATGATTCACTATGATTCATACAAGATGTGTCATAGCTTCCCGAACACTGCCCAACCGCTTCGGATTCGACGATTGACCTCTTTTTCGAAGTTGGACCTACCTAACTGAATAGTTTTTGAATTGGCATGGACTTGAGGGTCGCTTACCTTGTAGGAAGGAGGTTAAGGCAATGCCAATGCTGATTTGTATGGTTTCAGAGCTTTATCCTACGCCCGTCACGCCCTTTACAACGACTGTGGCGGCGGTTCGACCGCCGGCTGCGTTCATCTCACCGTGGCAGCTGTTAGCTTAGAGCTGGGGGCCTTCTCGAAGGCTATGGATGGCTTCCAGAAGGCTCTTAGCGTCGCACAGGCGCAGGGAGACAACACGTTACTATTGCAGGTAGGGTCTTGTGTACAAATCACATGAGATTTTTCTCTGGTGAGGTTCTTTTTAGCCCCTGGTGATATTTGGAGAGAGCCTAATAATCCCCTATTTTTTACCTATATGTATAGAAATTACTAAATATTATTTAAAAAGTGCCTTCGACATCGCAAAGGCGTGTTTTTTTGGTATTAACACCATATCCACTAGGCCACCCAGGTAAACTTTACACATTAGCTGTTTTCAGTCTGATTTATACTGACAAATATTTTTACACAGCTTTAAGCAGTATGCTCTCTTTCTCCTGCTAGGAGCTGAAGACCTTCATCATACTGTGATCATCATCATCATCATAATTTCAGCCGAAAGACGTCCACTGCTAGACATGGGCCACCCTCGATGATTGCTACAATGACCGGTCCCGCGCCATCCAGCGGACTTCCTGGGAGTTTCATCAGGTCATCAGTTCACCATTGGTTCAACGTGCGATGTGTGATATCACTGCCATTTCAGTTTAGCGATTCGAAGGTCTATATCGGTTACCCCACATTTCAGTACCGTATGTCCTCACTGGCAACACACAGTGATTGAAGACTTTCGTCTTCACCAGGCCTAGCCAAGATGCCATCCTGCAATCGTACACGATAAGCGATAAGTAATCAATGTACATGCGAATGATAAATCACGTGACCACACATTATTATGGTCACGTGACTCCAGGACCTAAAACCGTAGTACTATTTATTATACTGCTCCAGGTGTACGTCGGCCTCTCCGAGCTATGGCGCCGCCTCCGCGACGCCGAACGCGCCGTCGCGTGCGCCGCGCGCGCCTGCGACCTCGGCCGCGGACCGCGCGCCGCCGACCTCAACACGCGCCACCACCGCGTCGCGCTACTGCAGATGGCCGCCGCGCTACGGGCCAGAGGCGAGCTGGGTGACGCGCATGACTACTGCAATGTGAGTGCTACATGTTCTATCTTATACAAGCAGATGCGCTCAACACGCGCCACCACCGCGTCGCGCTACTGCAGATGGCCGCCGCGCTACGGGCCAGGGGCGAACTGGGCGACGCGCATGACTACTGCAATGTGAGTGCTACATGTTCTATCTTATACAGACAGCAGATGCGCTCAACACGCGCCACCACCGCGTCGCGCTACTGCAGATGGCC
The DNA here is from genome assembly GCA_025490895.1 of Thaumatotibia leucotreta. Lineage (NCBI taxonomy): Eukaryota > Metazoa > Arthropoda > Insecta > Lepidoptera > Tortricidae > Thaumatotibia > Thaumatotibia leucotreta. The sequence goes on along the minus strand of JALPQI010006745.1, from coordinate 37,379 downwards.
GCCGCACTACGGGCCCGGGGCGAACTGGGCGACGCGCATGACTACTGCAATGTGAGTGCTACATGTTCTATCTTATATAGACAGCAGATGCGAGACCTCAGCGCCACCACCGCGTCGCGCTACTGCAGATGGCCGCCGCGCTACGGGCCAGGGGCGAACTGGGCGACGCGCATGACTACTGCAATGTGAGTGCTACATGTTCTATCTTATACAGACAGCAGATGCGCTCAACACGCGCCACCACCGCGTCGCGCTACTGCAGATGGCCGCCGCGCTACGGGCCCGGGGCGAGCTGGGCGACGCGCATGACTACTGCAATGTGAGTGCTACATGTTCTATCTTATACAAGCAGATGCGCTCAACACGCGCCACCACCGCGTCGCGCTACTGCAGATGGCCGCCGCGCTACGGGCCAGAAGCGAGCTGGGCGACGCGCATGACTACTGCAATGTGAGTGCTACATGTTCTATCTTATACAAGCAGATGCGCTCAACACGTGCCACCACCGCGTCGCGCTACTGCAGATGGCCGCCGCGCTACGGGCCAGGGGCGAACTGGGCGACGCGCATGACTACTGCAATGTGAGTGCTACATGTTCTATCTTATACAAGCAGATGCGCTCAACACGCGCGACCGCGTCGCGCTACTGCAGATGGCCGCCGCGCTACGGGCCAGGGGCGAACTGGGCGACGCGCATGACTACTGCAATGTGAGCGCTACATGTTCTATCTTATACAAGCAGATGCGCTCAACACGCGCCACCACCGCGTCGCGCTACTGCAGATGGCCGCCGCGCTACGGGCCAGAGGCGAACTGGGCGACGCGCATGACTACTGCAATGTGAGTGCTACATGTTCTATCTTATACAAGCAGATGCGCTCAACACGTGCCACCACCGCGTCGCGCTACTGCAGATGGCCGCCGCGCTACGGGCCCGGGGCGAACTGGGCGACGCGCATGACTACTGCAATGTGAGTGCTACATGTTCTATCTTATACAAGCAGATGCGCTCAACACGCGCCACCACCGCGTCGCGCTACTGCAGATGGCCGCCGCGCTACGGGCCAGAAGCGAGCTGGGCGACGCGCATGACTACTGCAATGTGAGTGCTACATGTTCTATCTTATACAAGCAGATGCGCTCAACACGCGCCACCACCGCGTCGCGCTACTGCAGATGGCCGCCGCGCTACGGGCCCGGGGCGAGCTGGGCGACGCGCATGACTACTGCAATGTGAGTGCTACATGTTCTATCTTATACAAGCAGATGCGAGACTAAACAAGCGCCACCACCGCGTCGCGCTACTGCAGATGGCCGCCGCGCTACGGGCCAGGGGCGAACTGGGCGACGCGCATGACTACTGCAATGTGAGTGCTACATGTTCTATCTTATACAAGCAGATGCGCTAAACACGCGCCACCACCGCGTCGCGCTACTGCAGATGGCCGCCGCGCTACGGGCCAGAAGCGAGCTGGGCGACGCGCATGACTACTGCAATGTGAGTGCTACATGTTCTATCTTATACAGACAGCAGATGCGAGACCTCAACACGCGACCGCGTCGCCTTACTGCAGATGGCCGCCGCGTTACGGCTGGCGACGCGCATGACTACTGCAATGTGAGTGCTACATGTTCTATCTTATACAAGCAGATGCGCTCAACACGCGCCACCACCGCGTCGCGCTACTGCAGATGGCCGCCGCGCTACGGGCCAGGGGCGAGCTGGGCGACGCGCATGACTACTGCAATGTGAGTGCTACATGTTCTATCTTATACAAGCAGATGCGCTCAACACGCGCCACCACCGCGTCGCGCTACTGCAGATGGCCGCCGCGCTACGGGCCCGGGGCGAACTGGGCGACGCCCATGACTACTGCAATGTGAGTACTGAGACAAAATAAAAGAAACAACATTGAGGAGGTCTAGTATTAACCTCCTCAATATTGTTTCTTCAAAAAAATCTTATCGTGAACCACAATCGTCGCGTTGTTACTCTGGTCTCTGTTATACAAGTGCGGAAAGGCATCACCTTTATTGTGATTCACAGTAAGCGCCCTAAAGCAATATTAAACAAATGTAAATATTCCTCCTTCCCTCCCCATTCGTGCGCAAATCGCGGCGCGAAGACACAAACGCGAGTGTGGTCTCGATTTCTAAATGCGCACGTGTAAGTTTTACACTCACATTTGCTACGTCGCGCCGCGATCCGCTCACGAGTGAGGACCGACCTTAAGTGGCAATTAGACTTGGTCGTTCCTCGTTCGCCTGGAACGACCAAGAGCAGTTCTCAAAAAAAATTGTATACAATTTAGCACTAAATGCGTGAGTTAAATAAATAAATAAATAAATAATTTTGGACATCTTTACACAAATCGACCTAGTCCCACGGTAAGCTCAATTAAGGCTTGTGATGTGGGTACCAGGCGACGATATATATAATAGATAGATACATATAGATACTTAAATACATAGACAGCACTGACCAAGGAACAAATATTTGTGATAAATAAATACACAAATAATGCCCTCGCCGGGATTCGAACCCGGAACCTCCAGCTTCGTAGGCAGGGTTACTACCAACTAGGCTACAGAGGCTGACATGTGTTACCGTTTTCCTATTTTGTTACCAAGTTTTTCAACGATATATTACTCAATTATTGATCGTTTATTTACAATTAAGGTTTCATACAGTATGAGTTTTCTTAGTTATGTGAAATAAGTAATATAAATATTGATAATCCTACAAAATAGGACAACTGTCAGCCTCCGTAGCCCAGTTGGTAGTGACTTTGCCTACGAAGCTGGAGGTTCCGGGTTCGAATCCCGGCGAGGGCATTCTTTGTGTATTTATTTATCACAAATGTTTGTTCCTCGGTCATGGATGTCTATGTATTGAAGTATCTATATGTATCTATCTATTATATATATCGTCGCCTGTTACCCACATCACAAGCCTTAATTGAGCTTACCGTGGGACTAGGTCGATTTGTGTAAGATGTCCCAAGATATTTATTTATTTATTATTTTATTTAATTAAGCAGTTATTTGTCAATTTGTCTTTGAGTACAAAGTTTTTGAGAACTGTTCCCAAGTATAAGTGCTTTAAGCTAGTAGCCTGAGTGTTTACGAGTTAAATCACTCAGACGACGTTCACCTTACGCCCACTCTCCTCACGCCTCTGACATTTATATCCGTCCCCAGGAAGCACTGAGGCTGGCAGCGGTGGCGGGAGACCAGGGCTGCTACGCGCGAGCCGTCCGTATCGCCGGAGATGTTTATAGACGGAAATGCGATATTGGGAAGGCGCTCAGGTATAGTAAATACACACAATTGTCGGAAATCCTTAACCTGTTCGGAAAACATTAACTTAAAATAGTACATTACGACACAAGTGCGAAAAACATGAACGTGTCTCGTACGACGTTTTTAGTGCAGATGGCCCTCCGAAGTTTTGGGCCTGACGTAAAATGACACACTTCTCGCACTAGAGCCTAAAAAAGGCACCATCTGTACTAAAAAGGAATATTTTTGGGAACCTTATTGTTATCAAAAGATCTATTCAACGACATCACATACTGTAGGGTGTACTTTAAAAGATCAGCTTCACTTATACGTGTAGGGAACGTACAGTACAGAAAAAATGTTTATATTTTATTCTAATCATTCAAATCATTCAAACATTCAATCAGGTGTTAGGGACTATGTGGGAGTCCATATTAAAGGGCAAACAATATTTCTTTGCTATTCCGCGATTCAATACACGCAATTTAATTAGTGCAACCCGCTATAATTGCGTATTTTTTGCATGCAATTAATTATCCTAATACAATCCCGCCGCAAAAATTGCCTCTCTACGAGGCATCTTCAAGAGTTGCTGACGATGTTGTGACTTGTCGGTCTGATTATTTATTTTATTTATTTATTTATTTATTGTTCGGAGAACCAACAGCTTACAATACAGAGTAGTAATACAAATTAAGTAACAAACAGCCAATTATAGGTTCCCACCAGTACAAGTAGTAACAGGTTAACAAACAAATGGTGGCTAGTACTAAATTAACACCATCGTATAATTATCTAAGCAAACTTATTACTAAATATACGTATATAAATGCAACAATCGGTATAAGTAGTATATGTCAACAATAACAATCTGAACAATATGTTATCGCTCGCGGCTTACTCACCCAACCAACTCGTCTGTTAAACTCGTTTGTTAATGGTTGCTTATGGTTGTTGTGTTGCAATTAAAAACATCAATGTCTCGCTTCCTCGAGAATTCATTTAGGCTTCTTACAGCTCGTAATAGAAAGCTATTTTTTACTACTAAGTAAGCGAATACGAAGTTGCAATTTTCCCTTTAGTGCCGTTTTGTAGCCAAAGTTTCGTAACCAACTTCCAACGGGAATAAAATCTCAATAGGTAACTGGCTTTAAATCGAGAATTATCATTACCGATTTGGAACCAGGTACCAAATCCGGCTACGAGATGGGACAGTTATTCCCATTTCATAGCTGGCTACAAGCGGGAAATAATATTTCCAATTTGGCAGCCAGCTACCACATCTGGCTGCCAAACGGTACTAAAGGCAAATTTCTAGTAGGTACTAACGTCCTTGAGCTATGTTGCAGACTGACACAAAAACATAGCGAAACTATTAGCGAACATGGTTACTGTAACTGAAAGTGAAAACACATTTTACAATATTTAACAAGACAATTTGAACAGTTTCACAACAAGTCTCAATAGTACATTGTGTATTAAGCGCGGTAAATAAGAATTTGTGAACGAGCGTGAAAGTAAAGCCCAAGCCTAAGGCGCGGGCTTTACTTCACACGAGTTCATAATTCTTGTACCGCCCGTGGCACACACAATATTTTTCATCACGCCTGTGAGGCAAAAAAAGTAAATAAAACAACATATTATTTTCACAAAAATACTCTAAAATGGTCTAAAATCTAAATCATTTCTCGAAATCAGAGATGACTTAAAAATATCGTTTTTATAAAAGAAATCTCGGAGCGGCGCGCGCCGTGCCAGTGCGACGTAATGTTGTATGAAAATCCATTATGCCCATGGACATAATATAGCTCATTACGTTCAAGTATGACTGCGTATAATAACACTTTTTACGAGCAAGTGTGATGAAAAAATATCTTCAATCCACAGGCATTACGAAGTAGCAATGGGTGCTGGCCAAGCACTAGGTGACAGACTAGCCCAGATGGAAGCGATGGATGGCGCCGCCCGCTGTCTTGAAGCCCTTCGGAAGCAGGGACGCATTTGCAACTGTCGGCCCCTGGAGTTCAACACTCGGCTCTTGGAGGTGGCCACTTCCGTGGGAGCTAAGGTATTGTGATCTACAAACAAAATAAAACATGGAAGCCGCATTGCCTTTCAAAAACGGTCCTGAATTTTAGTTGATAAGTGTCACCCCCTCTTCAATAAGCACTAGTCGACAGACTAGCCCAGATAGAAGCGATGGACGGTGCCGTCCTCTGTCTAGAAGCCCTTCGGAAGCAGGGACGTATCTGCAACTGTCGGCCCCTGGAGTTCAATACTCGGCTCTTGGAGGTGGCCACTTCTGTGGGAGCTAAGGTATTGTGATCTACAAACAAAATAAAACATGCCCGCATTGCCTTTCAAAAACGGTCCTGAATTTTAGTTGACAAGTGTCACCTCCTCTTCAATAAGCACTAGTCGACAGACTAGCCCAGATGGAAGCGATGGACGGAGCCACCCGCTGTCTGGACGTCCTTTGAAAAGAAGAAAAGAATGAAAAGAAAAGAAAAAGTAATTTATTCCCGCCACCTTTGGAAGCAGGGACGTTTCTGCAACTGTCAGCCGCTGGAGTTCAACACTCGGCTCTTGGAGGTGGCCACTTCTGTGGGAGCTAAGGTACTGTGATCTACGAACAAAATAAAACATGAAAGCCGGATTGCCTTTCAAAAACGGTCCTGAGTTTTAGTTGACAAGTGTCCCCCTTCTTCAATAAGCACTAGTCGACAGACTAGCCCAGATGGAAGCAATGAACGGAGCCGCCTGCTGTCTGGACGTCCTTTGAAAAGAAGAAAAGAAAAAAAAAAGTAATTTATTCCAGCCAACTTTGGAAACAGGGACGCATCTGCAACTGTCGGCCCCTGGAGTTCAACACTCGGCTCTTGGAGATGGCCACTTCCGTGGGAGCTAAGGTACTATGATCTACGAATAAATAAAACATGGAAGCCGCACGCCATTCTAAATTGCCTTTCAAAAACGCTCCTGAATTTTAGTTGACAAGTGTCACCCCTCTTCAATGCACGGTCATGAATTTCTATATCAACCTATAAAATCTTAAACCGCCTTTTAAAAATAGTTGTGATTGGTCCATCAAAGTTTTGATTGGCTATATTCTATAAATATTTGTCAAAGGTGTTGCGTCGAACTGTGTGCGGTGTTAAGAAAAGCACTGTCTTGTCCATCTTGGCGCAATTTGAACCATTTTTTGGGGTCTTTTTGAGGCTGGCGTTAGACGTCCATGTAAGTATGGTCGCAGACTGTGACTGTCTCCTGCTTAGCAATTTGGGTACGGATTGCGGAACATTAAAAAAAATACTGGAATTTTTCATGAGGAAATTCTCAACCATGTTTTCTTTGAAGTGACTGACGTTACAGGAGCAGAAATGATACTCAAAGTGGTTCGTGGTAGAATGACCTTTATTTAATAGAAAGGGTTTCCTTATATAGTAATTTAGTTCCATACGATGAAGGTTACATGATGAAATAGAAAGCGTACATTACTAGCAGTCAAGGATCATTACCCATGGGTTGATGGGTCGTTAATACTGTATCTTAGTGTGTGTGTGGTGCATTCAGCCGCATCTATTTATACAGTGTGTAAAAGACATCGTTACTGAAACCTTTACACCCTGTATACCTACTGTACACTTGTTATTATTTATTATTATTTATTTATTGGAAAACCAACAGCACATTAAACATTCTTAGGCAACAACATTTGTAAACAAGAGGCCAATTATAGGTTCACACAAATAGAAACTAAATAAAAATGAACTTCACTAAAAGTACAAATTCTGCGTAGGCTAGGCAAGTACACACAAAGAAAAATATAAAATAAAAAACAGTAAAAAGAAAAAAAAAGGGACAAGCTCACTCAAAGAATTTAAGCGTCAGATTACGGCGTAAAGACTGAGTATTTACATTAAACACATCAATGTCGTGCTCTCTAGACAGCATGTTAAGCGTTCTACCCGCGCGAACGAGAAAGCTATTACGTCTGTAGTTCGAAGATGCAAGGGGAACAGAGATGGGGGGATAATACCTTTTTACTCTATTGGGAGTATTGAACTTAATACTACTAAGCAGTTCAGGACAGTCAATGCTACCGTTAGTAATTTTTAAAAAATATATAATGTCGGCTATTTCACGACGCTGCGACAACGTTAACAAATGATGTTTCTTACACAAATTAATATAGTTACTTGAATTATATGGGGTACGTAATTTAAAGCATAGGAACTTTATGAATTTTCTTTGAATCCGCTCAATTCTATCTATGTAAACATTGTAACAGGGATTCCAGATCTGGGAAGCATACTCCAATTTACTTCTTACAAGTGAACAATACAAAACTTTAAAAGTTTTCGCTTGCGTAAAATCAGAAGAGCTGCGCATTATGAACCCAAGGGACTTAGTTGCACTCTTCACAACGCTATCAATGTGAGAGTCAAATAGTAATTTACTGTCATGTATTACTCCCAGATCTCTAAGAAAAGGCACTCTTAATAAACAATGATTATTTATAACATAAGCAGAATTAACCGGTGACCGCTGACGCGAGAAAGTAACTAGATGACATTTAGAAGGGTTGAGATCCAACTTATTCTCTCTACAATAACTACCAAGACGATCAAGATCTGATTGTACTAGGGCAACATCTCTTTCCGACTTGATACCAGCAATGATTTTCATGTCATCTGCGAAACAAAGCAACTTAGAAAACTTGAAACATACAGATATATCATTAATGAAAATGTTGAAAAGCAAGGGACCAAGCAGTGATCCTTGAGGGACACCACTTGGAACCTTGACCCAACTCGAAACGTAATTGCTTATAACGACAGCTTGAGTACGATTATCGATATATATATATGAAGAGAACCATCTCAATAAATCACCATTTATCCCTATGCGCTGGAGTTTCACAATAAGCAAGTTATGATCAATACGATCGAAAGCTTTACTGTAGTCCGTGTAAATGACATCCACTTGATCACCACCATCCATTGTTTTAGTAATAAAGTCATTTAAAAGTACTAAGTTGGACACCGTAGATTTTCTTTGCATAAAACCATGTTGACTATGATCAAAAGAATGTTTAATTGCATCATAAACTTGAACATAAACTACTCTTTCAAAAATTTTAGCCAAAATGCATAGCTTAGATACAGGTCTATAATTAACTATTTCAGTCCGAGCCCCCTTTTTATAGACGGGAGTAATAAACGCGGATTTCTATATATTAGGAACAACACACTCACTAATTGACCGTTTAAACAATAGTTCAATAGGCTTCAATATACCCTTAGCACAGTTGATTAAAAACTGAGCTGGAAGCTCATCAGGACCTGCTGATTTGGAAGGATCAAGACTAAGTAATAGACGAATAATGAAATCCGGATTAATTTCAATTTTAAATATTTCTGTTGGTGAATCACAGTTATCATGGAAAGACGAGATATCTGAGTTACTGGTAGAAGCTGAAAAAGTAGTATAAAAGTAATCAGAAAAAGTATTACATATATCGACACCAGTTGAAATCACCTTGTCACCATAATTTAAAGAACTTGGTATACCGTGAGAATTACTGCGCGATTTAATATACGTCCAAAACTGCTTAGAGTTTAGAGCAATATTACTTTCAATGCGACTAATGTACGTAGTATAACACTCACGTTCAATTCTTTTAACACGGTCTCTTAAAATACACTACGAAGTATAATCAGATATATTGCCATAAATTTTATATTTTTTCAAATACTTAGTTTTTTCTTTAATAGCTTTTTTTAAAGAGGATGAATACCACTGTGGAAAAATGGATGTGTAAATGACCTTATAAGGAATGTACTTATCTCTTAATTTTCTGAAAGTGGAATAAAAAAAATCAACACATTGGTCTAACGATCGCAAAGAAAATTCATCTTCCCAGTTAATTAAGAACAACTCCGCATTGATCGAGACATAATCTCCCTTGTTAAAATAATATTTATATCGCGGTGCCGGCCTAATAGATTTTAAGACAGAAAATTGCAATGTAATAACTATGGCTTCGTGATAAGGGTCAATCGGGACTAACGAATCACAACATTTACTAACGCACACTATATCGTTGGATAATACTAAATCTAATGTTTTATTATAGCAATTACGAACCCCATTACATTGGTACAAGTTAAGTAAATTTAAATCATCAATAAAACCCCGCTCCTCAGACGTTGAATAATTAATGGGAGACAAATACCAATCTTGGGTCAACCATTCTATGTTACTCATATTAAAATCGCCTGAAATAATAAACTTATCATTTGGGCGACTAAGTACAATATTTTCAAGTTGATTGCTAAAATTAGACAATTGTTGGGAAAACGTAAATCCTCGGTTTTGATTACATAGGTAAAGGACACCTAGGTGGATTTTAATAACTTTTTTAGAGTTATCAGATATAGTCAAAGTGACCCATAAGTCCTCAGCTGAGGAGTGAAACTCAGGGCGCGGCACCACCGCCAGGTCCCTACGAGCCGCGATCAGCACGCCGCCTCCACGACCTTGACCGGTCAGCGCCGCATCACGATCACGTCTCCAAACCATATAACGGTTGTCGAATAGCTCCTCATCTAATAATCCATCGATAAGCCACGTTTCTGTTAACATTATAATATCATAGCAACACAAACTTAAATTCCTATAAAACGTTGATGACTTCGTCCGTAAACCCCTCACATTCTGATAATAAATTGTTGGATATCTAATTGAATTATTCATTTTTGATAGTTATACCTAGAAACAATATATTGCAGCATAAAAAATGAATAATTGAACGTAAAAAGCACGTAAAATAAATGGTTTGTAATAGCTGTCCACAAAATGCAACGCTTAAAATATTTAAATAATCGCCCACAGACATAAATAGCTTCCCATCAGCGCGAGAGAATAAGGTATAACTATGCACGACATTCAAATGAGTTAGACAAGGATAAATATCTTTTAATGAGCTTAACAACACCAGTAACAGTAGCAATATGCAAAAAATGCAATCAGCGATAAGCGGCCGGCCCACACAATAACACACCCCGTCCGGTTTAGACCGGGCAATGGCCCTCAAAGTTTGCATTCTGAAAAATACTTTTAACACAAAATAAAATAATGACAACAAAAATGACATTAAGTACATTAAGATTTTGATTAAATCAGTCTGTTTAAATCACTGTCATTATTAATTACAACCACTTTAGAAGAGTCATCTTTGCGTACATGTATTTTCGCATATTTAACCCATATGTATGCATATCCTTTCGACTTCAGAGTACTCTTTGTTTTCGTCAGTAGCTGTTTATATATAGGAGTCAAGTGATCATTAGCGAAGATCCGTTGATTACTTCCTTGAAATCCGATTTCATCAGCCAAAATAGTCTTCTTGAGACGCGCTGAAGCTAAGAAATCTTCTTTAATGTACCTGTTAATGAATCCTACAATGATACACTTCTCATTTGAGTTTTGAGCAGGAACTCTTGAAATATAATTGATACTGCTCTTCTCAATAGGAAATCCCACGACGCTGCAAATCTTATCAAGGATCAGGAACAGATTCTCATTTTTCTTCAACGGAACACCTTTGATTTCCACATTGTTGAGACGTTGCCACTGATCCCTACTAGCGAGTTCACTCTTAAGGGCTGACATGTCTTGGCCTAACATTTCAACCTTGCCATTGAGGGTGTCAATCTCAGGGATCCTGCTCTCAACTACAGAAACACGTGAAATACACTCATCCAACTTGTTACTTGTGAAATCACACGATTTCCTGATCTCTGAGAGTTCCGCCTTGATTACAACCACATCCTGCAAGAGCTCGGGAAGGCCTACAACATGGTCCTTTATGACACGGATCTCACTCATTATGGATTCCAGATCAATTGGCTTGGAGCTCTTGGGGGCACTCGGCTCAGGAACAGACAAACCTGGTTTTAAGCCGACCATGGGTGACTGAGTGTTCCGAAATCTTAAGCACTTCCATCCAGCTCTTCTTTCAGACCCCAATTTCCTGAAGCCGGCCTCTGTGATATTGGCACAGCAAAACCCGAAATGATTTTTACACCCACTACACTGAGCCGAATCGCTGACTTCAAGCCCGCAATCACTACACATCAACATGATAAAAGTTTGACAATCACTGTCCTGGTACTAGCAAATACGCAAACTTGGATGCACGTGCGTCTTCGCTGGCGTTGTGAAGCTGACTCAAGCTGTGAAGCTGGCTGGCTGCTGTGTTTGGGTAAATAAAGAGATTATTGTTTTTTTTTAAGTTGCCTTTGAGAACATTCTCGTCAGTTGACGATCACCACTTTGACTGTGACTTTTGAATAAATGCGCGAAAAGCAATATACCCCTAAACGTGACCAAGAACTTTCCATAAGAACATGATTCCTAATTTTAGAAACTCTTCGATGCGTTGCTACTTCTGCTACTATACCTAATACTACCTATACGGCTCCTAATGTCTTTTAACCTTTTAAACGCCTTCCTAGTCCCATCAAAATGTGGTCTACACGCCAGTATCTCGAATCCACAGGAAAATTGCTTTAGCAGCGTCCGCCATGATCACTCCAGACTCCAGAATTACTATCTGTCAGCTCATGGTATTATTTGGACTTGACATTTACCACGTAACTAACTTTCCATCCATCTCACTCGTACCAATGCCGTGATGGGTAGAAAGTAAGTTGCCTGTCGAATCACGGCATTAATGTCAAGGGTTAGAGCTACATATGTTGCTGGCATGATACCTTTAAGAATTTTTGGCGCTCAAAACGTCAATTTTCTCACGTTCGTCGTTCACTTTTGCGACGAATCAGACAGAGCTCCAACAGCATTCTATTCTTCTGTCCAATATTCTGCTCATGGGTTCAGATTAAATGTGTTGCGTATACTTTAGATTAAGATATTGTTTTGTAATTATAACTTCAGATTTAAATACTTATGTAACTAATACTCTTTGGAGCCTCGTTCTGAAATAAAGATTCATTAATTCAAAAGGTATTTTTTTCTTGATCTTCAGATGCTAGTCCGTCGAGTTCGCCTCCGCCTATCAGACATCTATACAGCACTCGGGGACAACAATGCCGCCGCTCGCCTGAAGCGAGCTGCCGCCGCGTGGGTCGCTCCAGCGTGTGCGAGGTGTAGGGAGCCATTAGCGACGCAACCGGAGCCATTAGCGTCGCTGCCTTGCGCCCATATTGTGCATCAAGCGTGAGTATATTCTATCATCTACACGCTTGGTATATTATTTCATAACAACATCTGAGGATCTATATAAGCTACGCCTGAGGGCTGAAGGCCTGAAGGCGAAGCTTGGAAGCTACGAGCTCCGCGTAGGACCGAAGGCCCGGAGCTTCACACTTAGGTGCCTAAGCTCGCGAGGCCAAACGCCGAGCTGTCAGAGTTCAGCGCTCCCAAGCTATGTAATCGAAAAGTGTAACATGAAAACGTTTCGACAACCTGTGAAGGCCGAAGGCTAAGCTCCGCGTGGGGCCGAAGGCCTGAAGCGTCCCATAGAGGCTTGACAGCTCGCGATGTCGAGGGTCTAGCTGCCAGAGTTCAGAGCATTAATGCTACACAGCGGAAAAGTGTGGGTAATGAAAACGAATCGGAGGGTCGCAGGCCCGACGATTCGTTTTGATAACCTGCGAAGGCCGTAGGCCGAGCTTCTTGCGTCCCTCTTCAGCGTGATCGCCTGCGAAGCCAAAGGCCGAGCTATGGGAGACTCGAGTTTCCAGGCATTCCCATTTTCTCATTTAATATCCTACACAAATTACAAGACACAAGTCTAATAACTGAGACAAAAAGAAAAAATAAATAAAATAAAACATCTCCCGGCTTCCAGTCGATAAAAAGAGAGGTACAGAGCAAAATACTAGTTATTTTTTATTTGGCTACTTTCGTCATCATTACGAGTATCATCATCCTTTTTCTACATATAACCTACACTTCAATTATGAATACTTAATTAATCCAATATGTTTCCAGTTGTATGCCGGAATCATGGTCGCGGCGTTCAGTGCGCGGCGCGCAACCGCCGTGCGCGGAGTGCGCGTCACCGGCGCGTGCGCCGCGCGTGCCGCCGCCGCCCGCGCCGCCCGCGCGCCGCGACCTACCCGACCAGGTGTGTAGCCAGGTGTGTGACCTACCCGACCAGGTGTGTAGCCAGGTGTGTGTCGTCACCGGCGCGTGCGCCGCGCGTGCCGCCGCCGCCCGCGCCGCCCGCGCGCCGCGACCTACCCGACCAGGTGTGTAGCCAGGTGTGTGACCTACCCGACCAGGTGTGTAGCCAGGTGTGTGTCGTCACCGGCGCGTGCGCCGCGCGTGCCGCCGCCGCCCGCGCCGCCCGCGCGCCGCGACCTACCCGACCAGGTGTGTAGCCAGGTGTGTGACCTACCCGACCAGGTGTGTAGCCAGGTGTGTGTCGTCACCGGCGCGTGCGCCGCGCGTGCCGCCGCCGCCCGCGCCGCCCGCGCGCCGCGACCTACCCGACCAGGTGTGTAGCCAGGTGTGTGACCTACCCGACCAGGTGTGTAGCCAGGTGTGTGTCGTCACCGGCGCGTGCGCCGCGCGTGCCGCCGCCGCCCGCGCCGCCCGCGCGCCGCGACCTACCCGACCAGGTGTGTAGCCAGGTGTGTGACCTACCCGACCAGGTGTGTAGCCAGGTGTGTGTCGTCACCGGCGCGTGCGCCGCGCGTGCCGCCGCCGCCCGCGCCGCCCGCGCGCCGCGACCTACCCGACCAGGTGTGTAGCCAGGTGTGTGACCTACCCGACCAGGTGTGTAGCCAGGTGTGTGTCGTCACCGGCGCGTGCGCCGCGCGTGCCGCCGCCGCCCGCGCCGCCCGCGCGCCGCGACCTACCCGACCAGGTGTGTAGCCAGGTGTGTGACCTACCCGACCAGGTGTGTAGCCAGGTGTGTGTCGTCACCGGCGCGTGCGCCGCGCGTGCCGCCGCCGCCCGCGCCGCCCGCGCGCCGCGACCTACCCGACCAGGTGTGTAGCCAGGTGTGTGACCTACCCGACCAGGTGTGTAGCCAGGTGTGTGTCGTCACCGGCGCGTGCGCCGCGCGTGCCGCCGCCGCCCGCGCCGCCCGCGCGCCGCGACCTACCCGACCAGGTGTGTAGCCAGGTGTGTGACCTACCCGACCAGGTGTGTAGCCAGGTGTGTGTCGTCACCGGCGCGTGCGCCGCGCGTGCCGCCGCCGCCCGCGCCGCCCGCGCGCCGCGACCTACCCGACCAGGTGTGTAGCCAGGTGTGTGACCTACCCGACCAGGTGTGTAGCCAGGTGTGTGTCGTCACCGGCGCGTGCGCCGCGCGTGCCGCCGCCGCCCGCGCCGCCCGCGCGCCGCGACCTACCCGACCAGGTGTGTAGCCAGGTGTGTGTCCTACCCGACCAGGTGTGTAGCCAGGTGTGTGACCTACCCGACCAGGTGTGTAGCCAGGTGTGTCCTACCCGACCAGGTGTGTAGCCAGGTGTAGCCAGGTGTGTGACCTACCCGACCAGGTGTGTAGCCAGGTGTAGCCAGGTGTGTGTCCTACCCGACCAGGTGTGTAGCCAGGTGTAGCCAGGTGTGTGTCGTGCGCGTTTGGTGCGACGTACCCGACCAGGTACCGTATTGGTTCCTTTCGGTCTTATCAATATGGCTATAAGGCCGGAAGGGTGGTGGTCCAGCGGTAAAACGCACGGCTGTTACGCAGCGGTCGTCCGTTCAATGCCTGGCTCGTACAGTCACGTCTAATAATATGTATACATTTCGGAACGTATGTCAAAGGCATAAGGATCAAAATTGTATACATATTATTAGAGCCGACCGTACCAATGAGTTTTTCAAAGAATTTATGTAGAAATATCATTTGATATTCACAACTGCTGTACGGTGAAGAAAAACGTCGTGAGGAAATCTACATACACCTGCGAAAAAATTCAAGTGTGAAGTCCCCAACAAGTACTGGGCCAGAGTTTGGATCGCGCAAAATAGGCACGTTTGAAAAAATGGCTAGAAAAACATCAACTACAACAAAACTGAAAAGGACAATACTTAGCGGTTTGTTAAGTTTGAAGACATTTATGAATAAGTGGGTAATTTTTACGCCGGATCCAGCTCTCGCTAGGCTACCAGCTCTGTCCTTTTTTGACTGATGCTTTGAAAAAAAGATTTTAAACTTATGGATAGGTTTATATGGGGATTGAAAAATCAGCCTAATATCTCTGTGTCGAGTGGCGCGTCTGGCAGAACGTGAGGCAGAGCGTTGAGAGTCCAAAGGATTGTAACGGCGTGTACTCAGGCCACTCGCTTACGTTTGCATCTGTTTTACATAGACGCCGGATACCCAGCTCAAACGACAAACGTCTAATCAGGCCTTAGACAAAGGTGGTGTTGACTAAGCGGATTCCATCAACCATACGTGAAAGGTCGGTCAACATTACCCAACAGGATGCTTAGCCAAGTTGCCAATCGCTAACGCTTAGTAGCGTATCGTAGTTTCCCCTCTCTCACTCTTTCATATTAGTGCGACAAAGACAGTTAGCTGCCTCTCGTATACGATTAACGATAAGGCGTTAGCGATTGGCAACTTGTCTAAGCACCCTGCAATGAAACTTTCCACGTCTCATAATACTCATAATCATAAATCGACACAAAATGTACGTATTAATACGTATGTTTTTCGCAGGATTTCCCATTCGGCACACCACCCATACTGCGCGAGTCTGATCTCAACTCCGTGCTTTCAGACCACAGCAGCCAACAAGCTACATCCAGCGTTTAAATTCTAGCATAAAACTACCTTCAATATTGAATGTGATGCACGTATATCCATATCTACCCTATGGACAATTTTATACTTTATCATGATCTGATGGGCGATTTTAGGGTCGCTCCTTACTTCTCGAATACAAACAATCTGCGAAATCAAAGCCACGCTCGCTAGCGCGGCTTCGCGCCGCGATTCGCGCATGAGTGAGGAACGGCTTTTATAATTTATCTCAGAAGTTAGCGCCAATGTTTTTTTTCTGTTTGTGATTTGTAATTTTTAGACATTGTGATAATGCTATAATTATGTCTGCAAAAAAATATGCAATATTTAGTGAACATACTTCACATAGTAGCAAATCTCGTGTTTGATAGCAACTTGCAGCCACACGTCTCTTTTCAATTAATACAATCTAAAAGAGACGTGTAGCAGCGAGTTGCGATAAGGCCGCAATAACTATGCTAGTTTTCGAAATTCAATATTAACATCCTTTATGAAAGTAAGAAGTTTTATTTATCAGATAAAATTTTGTTGGAAACATATCTAAATTTGAAAATGGTAATATTTAATAATAGAAGCAAATCAAGCTATAATTCAATATAAAAGGTAAGATCGAAAAACTGGAGAAAAAATGTTGCTATTGAAAAAGTCCTCAAATTATTTCTACACTGTCTAAGCTTGTCACAGATATTTTTAAGCGCCTTCTACACGATACAACCGTGAGCAACACGATAAATCGTGTAACCTATATTACGCTTATTGTTGTTTTTGAAGCGAATTTATTAACCGTTTTCGTATTTTGTATTGTATTAAATATATATTAATTGTTAATTAGTCTAGTTAAATTTCAGTTTTGGTTGTTAGCTCAAAGACTACCTATGTACAACGTCCAAATACATATATAAAGTCTCTGTTAAGCTGTCCATAGAACCCCAAAAATAACTAAAACATGAAAAACATCTTTGATATACTTAGATTATACTAAAAGTAAGTTCACATAAACAAGTTCATACATTACTTACATTAAGGGCACATTCATGAATCTGAATTGTGAATCTGAAGATTATATTTGAAAGACACATCTGATTTCAGATCCGGAATTCCTATAGTACCTTTGGAATGACAACTGACAGATTACACCAAAAAATTTTTGTTTAGATAAATAATTAAAGGGCATACTGCGAACTTCGAAAATCGTAACTATCGTGCATCTATCTCTGTTACCCGGATGATACCTCTGTTGGAGACACAGAGATGCCAATCAAAGTACGCGGTTGTAGGCTTACTGATCGATTGCATACAGTAGTTTTATTCATTAGATCCATTATTTCATAAACATCTATCTTATCAGAGTCGGACTATATTCGCTATGATACAACTAAGCATCTTATTAACAGAAATAGGTTTAGTTTAGATTTTGCTACATAATTTAGTAGTTATATTATTTACGCTGCTAGGTAAACGTAGTTATTGTTTTTGCTTGTCTTTATTGTATTTAGTCTATTTTATACGTATCTATTTTATTATATATCAATAAGGATATCAAAATTACACAAGTGTGTATGTAAAATATCTAATAAAACTATGACATTATATCTACTCGACAGAGAACATGCATTTGCGAAAACGCTAATACTAAAATTATAAATGTCATAGGTTTAATGTTGAAATTCTTAATATATAAATATTACTAGATACATAAATTATTAGTACTAAGACATTTTTATTGAATAAAAGGAATTTATCTTAACATAATTTTATATATGTACCTATAATATTTAGACGTGGATTTAAGTGTACTTAATTTATTTAATAAAGGTATATTATTATAATATATATGTTAACTTAATGGTGGTAAAAGCAAGGAAATACTATATAATAAAATTAATAAATTTAATATTATGGAAAGGTAGATTATTTTTTTACCAAGACACATAGAAATGAGAAAATGTTCTTGGTGAGAAATTAATCTTTTGTGTTGATAATGTAATGAAAAAGCACGATAATAGTTATTTATGATACAAGTGTGGAAAGCCTACATTTCAACGTGTGTATCATACAACATTTTACAATGCATTATGCGAGGAAAACCAGACTATCTCGGCAGTACCAACCAGGTTGCGCTGAAAAGTATTATGAAAATTCATTTCTACACGCGTGTGGAATAGTATCTCTTTCTGCAAATGAGTTTACCTTTAAATAGCGCTTTCTGAGCATATGCATTGTAAAAAATGTATTGTGTCTATCTATTGGTGGTAAAGGAATCCTAATGGAATGTTTGAAACGAAAGGATCGATCGAATGTCCATATCCTAATCTATTTAAAATCTACTTAAAATGAATGTCGAATCACACGTGTAGTCCCACTCTTACGCCGTTTTAATAAAATGAGCAAGAGAGAGAGGACAGATGTAAAATTATAAGATTGCATAGCAAACCACTGTCAAAATAATTGACAGTCAAATGTCCTTTAGGTACAATAGTTTAATTTACACTATACGCTTTATAAATCCTTGGTTTAATACGAATTATAATAAAGAAATTATATTGTTATCATTGATGTATAAAGTATAAATAACAAATAAGTGTAACTATAAATAAGCGTAAAATTTTTATTTACTAGATAATTTATAAAAAACCGGCTAAGTGCGAGTCGGACTCGCGCGCAAAGGGTTCCGTACCATTATCAATTTATTATTAAAAAAATACAGTTAAATCAACCTACCTCAAAAACTATAGGAGATAATTTTATCAAACCAAAAATCGTTGATAGAGTTTATTAATGTGCATAACATATATTTTTTTCAGAATTTTATATCGCGTAGTTTAAAAAATAGAGGGGGGGGGGACACATTTTTCAGACTTTGAGACCTGATATCTCGAAAACGATTTGCTTAAATAAAAATGTGATGTATAAACCTTCATATCATTTTCAAAGACCTTTCTATTAATACCCCACACGCTTATGTACAACTAAAAAAAAAATTCTATCCCTCAGTTACATGTATGGAGGGCCCCCACCCCAATGGTTTTTTTTACAATTTAGTATCACATTCCTGTAGCGGTTCATACAACACATATCCTTACCAAATTTCGTTACTGTAGCATTTATAGTTTCCGAGTAAATTGGCTGTGACAGACGGACAGACGGACAGACGGACATGACGAATCTATAAGGGTTCCGTTTTTGCCATTTTGGCTACGGAACCCTAAAAAATGGATATAACAAAACGGTGAATTACTACACTAAAATTGTATGCCAAATTTATAAACAGGAAGGTATTTATTTTGATTGTTTCAGCCATTAAAACAAAAATTATTCTACCTATACTATATGATAGACTATAGGTACGAGTACGTAGGTAATTTACCTACGTACTGGCAAATTTGACAGTGACGGGAGAAATGCATCAATTTGGTAAATTTATAGTGTATAACAGAGAGAACCAAAGTGAATAACATAAATAGATATATATTGATTTAAACTTTCACCATCACTTATACTTGAAGCTTAATATTGTAAACACACGTTCGTCGGGTTAAAGGCAGAACCAACTATTTCATTGAAGTTGGTTTTGACAAATCGTATTTTATGCCAATGACATTGAATAGTATTTGCTAAAAGATGTTTTACCAAAATAGTTGAGTTTGCCTTTAAACCGGCGCGTTTAATATTAAGTTTATTATTAACCACGGGTGTAACGTCATGCCCGAAACCTCAGGATAATATTAAACGTAAGTTTACGCGATTAAGACCCGTTTGTCGTTAAAATATGAGAAATAGATGTATTTCCACAAGTCTGCCAAATATTCTGGCTAACAAATAAATTACTTCGGTTTGATTGTGCCTTCAACACACGTCCCTTTGAATGTGTAGTGTTATTCGCCTACCTACATTATATTACACAGTATTATTATATAATTTTAGTCACTGTCAATTGAGTTCAACTTTTGATAGCCAGACTTAACCTCGTAAGGCCCAACGTCCTATTTTTAGGACAACAAAATTTACTCATACATTTTTCAAAGTAATGTCCTTTTTTTAGGACACTGGGCTATTATTTAACTTGTCCTAAAAATAGAATGGGCCTCACGACGATAAAATTAAATTCTAACTCAATTTGGTCCTTGTTTTGTTACCAGAGTGTAGAGTATTTTATTAAATTAGATGTGCTTACACGATTTAATTTTTGAAGTTCAGAGCGTGTAAACTCACCTTATCAGATAGATCCTGCGACCATATATAACATGGACGTCTAACGCCAGCTCAAAAATGCCCCCTAAAACAATTGTTCAATTGTGCCAAGATGGGCAAAACATAGCGCTTTTCTTAACACTACGCATATTTCGGCGCAACATCTTTGACAAATGCTTATAGAATATAGCCAATCAAAACTATGATGGACCAGTCACAACTATTTTTAAATGGCGGCTTAAGTTTTTATAGGTTGATATTGAAATTCATTACCGTGATGCTTTGAAGAGGGGGTGACAGTTGTCAACTAAAAATTCAGGACCGTTTTTAATAGGCAATTTAGTATGGCGTGCGGCCTCCATGTTTTATTTGATCGTGGGATAGAACTTATTGACGTTGACATTTAACATATTTTAACCGTCGATTAAGAAAGTATAGGGTCGCACTTAAAATGTTCCAAAACACATGTAATTATAAATAGACTAAAGTCAATTAAGGAAACAAGATAAAATAGAATATTAGAACGAGCCTTACCACAATGCTCGGCGGGAATGAGCTGGATTCATACTAAATGTCACGTGATACATGTCATTTAGTATGAAAACAGCTCACCCACGGGCCACGCCGAGCATTGCTCACCACACGAATGACAGATAAAAATAGTAGGCGATAATGTTTAATTTAATTTCATGTCACATTTTACTCAGGATTTTGAATTGAATGATTGCAATACCATTCGCCAGTAGGAACAAAAAAATACAAATATAAAATCTTGCATAATTTAAAAATCACGCACTTTTAGACCACAATCTTAGATTCGTGACTAACTGAATACCTAAAACCTTTAGTTCACATACATTTAAAGTTAAAATTATTCATAGTATTAACGCTAAAATACTTATATCTGCGAACGTTTTTCACGATATACTGTATGTATCAAAGATGTCAAATGCTACGGAATGTCAGCAAAGTTTGTTTTTTTTTGTTTTTTATTGACGAACACTGGATGGGGATTATTTCAACGCGTTTTGATGTTACCAGTCTTTTCGCGTAATATACAGGATATAACAAAAATAGTTGTGATCCGTTTATTATTTCTTCTTTTTTTTAATTGGCCCTTTTAATATCCTGGACAGGAAAATGTAGAAAAAAAAAGAAAAATATATAATGTCCGGAAATCATACTGAAAGATTTAAATCTACGGCAAATTAATAAAAATATTAATTGTAATAAAATTATGTTACTATTTCAAATGCCAAGCATTTCTAAAAACGCTTATTACCTATTCTACATGCCTTGTTATGCCTTTCTTCTGACTTATTTTTTTGTACTTCATATTCGTCTCTTTTTAACAAGTATGAGTGCGATAAGGATAAAGCCAATGCCAATATGGACATATTGGACATTAGAAACAAAATATTTTTGTTGACTACAAGTTACACTTAAATGCTTATTAATGACTACAAAGTTGAATAAATAATTAATCGATTTCTGTAAATTACATATTTGATTTACAGATTTTCATTGTTACCGGTAACTATGAAAATCTGAGTAAGGATACGAAATTCAATTACAAAAAATTGTTTAACTTTAGAGTCATGTCAAATAATTTGGCATATATTTTAAAACTGACATTCTGAATTCCGTTTCTATCAAATTAGGCAAGTAAGTTATAAAGACATTCGGAATTCAGTTTAGCCTGTGGCTACCTTAAGTAAGATAGAGGCAATTTAATTCGCACTCTGCTTAAGAAAAGAATTCTGAAAGAAAAATAAGGTTTTTAATTGCAAATTTGTACACAATATAGTGAGTTTACTTGGTACTTCAGTCAAACGATCCACATCTGGTATAAAGATTTTAATCAAAGCAATTTAAACTTTGAGTAACTTGCATCTGAAAATGTGTGCATTGCATGTTTTGTAAATATGTGTTTTTGAATCTGTGTTTACAGAAAAAATATCTTCTAATATTGTTAAAAGTATGTGAATAATTTATTGATTTGTTACAAAACGCATATTAGATAAAAGTACCAACGCTCGAATATCGAAAAACCTTTGTTATTAGAATTTAATATTTATGACTTTGACTTAACCTAGTAAGGCCCAATGTACATTACAGTGTACAATACAACTTCAATGAAATTTAAACCTTTCATAAACTGAATAAAGTCGCATTTCCTTTGTTTGATTGTTTCTTACAAACGAAATTCATCACTATTCCTTAAACAGCAAGGTTCAAAATACGATTTAAAGAGAATAGTATGGTGGGCCTCACGAGGGTAAAATTCCCAAGTCGAATACTAACACACCGTCGAACACTGGTGCTTTTACCCTTTAGCGATCACGCTCATAATATTTATGGTTCAAGATTCTTTTTGTTGTCTTATTTGGTGTCCCTAAAAAACGTGAATTTTTGTATGAGACGATGTTTTGTTTTTAATTTCTGATATATGGATTAAAATCTAACGTGAAAAAGAAATACAAGTGCACTGATTTTTATTTATACTGAGTAGAAACAGCAACTAAAAGCGTGACAGAGTGGTATGAAACAAGACAACGAAAAGAATTTTGACCCTTATACATGTTTATTGTTTAAGTTGAAAAAAAAATGCTTGCTCAAACCTATAAAATTTCTAAAATACCATAAGAAACACGTTTAGAGAGAATATGAAAAATGTAGTAATAACAAATGAAATATATATACAATTAGGCGTACAATATCTATGCAACAATTGCCATTTTTCTAGTAGGTAACTGGCAACTCCTTGTCAGTAATGTTGCCACTTAAAAAATCTTGCAGTTGTTGAGTAGGTATAATAAATGCCCAGGGTAGAACCAGAATCGCCATGAAATTATGACGTTTAACTATTCGCAAGTAAGGCTCAAAATCCTAAGCAACTATTGATAAGTGCACCCGATTAGATAGTACTCACTTTCTAAATAAATATTATCTTACTATATCACGCCTATAATCACGGACAGAACTGATAACATATGAAACAATATTATAACCTATAAGTACTACTATTATTGTAATCACGTACAAATGTAGTGCAAAATCCTTTTTCTTCGGCTTTTCACGGAAACGCCCGAATTAATCTCCCTATCTCAATTAGCTTCAGTGCAATATATACTGAAGTTCATTGTGACAGCAATATGAATTCGGATGTTTCCGTGAAAAGCAGAAGAGAAAGGATTTTGCACTACATTTGTACGGCTATGAAGTAAATTTTGGCAGCTGTCATTTCAATACATTATGTGTAAAAAGTGACATTTTTGACAGAAAATGTATTGAACTGACAGCTGTCAGGATTTTCTGCCTCTGATTTGCTTTTGTACACCTGAGGCCATAACGCGAACCACGAACGAAGTGTTGCTTCTATTACACTTATGTACGAATTCACGAGTGCGAGAGAGAGGCAATACTTCGTGATTACTACCGCGAACTACGAAATTCGTAAATGTCGAGGATTTTTCTTTGTCACTTCAACGAAGGTGGCATTAGAGTGAGAGAGACAAATCCTCGATTTGCGGATTTCGAAGTTCGCGGTAGGGCCGCTGTTTAGCAAGCTGATTAGTATCTTTTGTCGCTTTTCGACTTACAGAAATATTGATAAGATGGAAAGAGACAAACAATACTTATCGGCTTGTTAAGTTAGGAGACAGACGAACAGAGTACCGGAATGTATTTGTTTTTTGTTTAATCTGTCTGATTTTCAGATGCTGACGGAAATAATTTTACCAGCCAGAACCGTTATTCCATAGCGCCTATACGTGCAAAACTAAATTCAGTTTTTGTCCGTCTTACCATATGGTGATCAGTTCTGTTCTGAAGGCCACTATTGCCACTAAGTATACCAGTGTAAAAAAATGCTAGCAGTATGAAAATAATCTTAAACCAGTCACTATGTTTCGGAATCCTGATTAAATGTGGAGTGAGGAGCGGGCTTTATGCAAACGCACTGCGAAATCGACCGACACTCGTTCGCGATTATGCTCATAAATGGGGAGCGGTCTTTATAGTGATTGTACCAGACAAACATAAACGTGATCGGTGATCGCTTAATAGCTGGGAGCAGCGGCCCTACCGCGAAAAACTAAATTCGTAAATTTCGAGGATTTGTCTCTCTCACTCTAATGACGTCTACGTTTGAGTGACAGAGAAAAATCCTCGGAATTGACGATGAGATTTTCGTGGTAGTAGGCCAGAGACCGGAACCGTTATTTTCTCCATACAAAAAGAACGGTTTTTTTTTCGGTCATTTTCGTTCTTCGGTATATAAATTCTAAGCTAATGGAGTAGTCCTCAATTATAACTACTAGCAATTTTTTACATTGGTATATAATGTGTCCCCGATGTACCTAAAATACTTATCTATCTATACGTATTTATCTGTTTTATTTTTTGATATAAGGGTCATTTGCAGAAAATGTGTACCTACCTACCTTGTAATTTTTTACCCGATCATGTCATATATACACTGTTTTACTGAGAAACTTTTCAGTTATTAAACAAAAAAGTATGTCTCAATTGTCCCAAAAATTTGTATGTAGGTAAATTTATATTTCTTAGTATAGTGACTCCCATACTAAATGTATAAAAAAATCTGTAACGAATTTGAGAAAATGTTTTTATCAGTTTCGTTACATTTTGTTTCATACATTTAGTGTGGGAGTACGTAACTAAACTGATTAAACTCAATTCACATACTTATTTTTGTGACATTAGAGACATACTTTATTGTTTCATAACTGAAAAGTACGCATGATTCCGAGTAAAATGGTGTATTACACGCCATGAACGCATAAAAATTTTTGAAAGTACCTACCTACACATTTTCTGCAAATGACTCATAACTGTGTTCTAGTATAGGATATAGATTTAACTAAGTGAGAAACTTATGGTGTCCATTGAATATTAAATAATCACCAAATTAAAAACCGACTTCAACCGATTTCTCCACGATCCCATCATCAGCGGCCCTACCGCGAAAAACTAAATTCGTATATCTCGAGGATTTGTCTCTCTCACTCTAATGACGAGAAAAATCCTCGTAGGGCTGCTGACAAATGGGCGTCATTGTTTGCAATAATATGGACATGACTCCAAAGTGGATAATTAATTTTTTAATGATTTTCAGAAAATTACCTACTTGACACTAGTAACCTTGAAAACTTTTCAAGCAATTATTCATTTAATCAACTTTGGAGTCATATCCAGATTACTGCAAGCCATGCCGCATATTTATCGGATCTTTGCTAATGACATCTTGACTTAACAAATGCTTTAAATTTACGAATTTCTATATGTCCAGTACAAAGTTAACAAGAGTAAAGCGACAGTAATTCGCGGCAACATGGAAATATCAGTCCCTCTTTTATTTATGGATGAATCAACTTTTTTTGTATGTTACTTGGTTACGGTCACTTGAGTCACGCTGGTTTTATGCAAGATTATGCTAGTTAAACTATGCAAACATGCATTTTTCTGGTGTTAATAAGCCTTTTTCTTAATTGATGGGCCACCTACAAAAATGGACCACATGCACATGCAGGTTTGCATAGGGCTCGTTCAAAAGTCATGTAATCATTAGGGGTCAGAACTATGGGAGCAAAACTTAAAAAAATACTTCCAAATTGACATTATGTTATGCACTTATGCAGCACTTGGTATACTAGTACCATTAACTTGTAGTTTGTTCTTGGTCTACATAAATGTAATATTTATTTAATGCTTAGTATAAATCTGGAATCATAATATCAAAACAACCTTTTAAGATGGGGACACTTTAGCCAAGAAAAATACGAATATTACCTATTGAAAAATCTGTATCCAATTTTATTCCCTATCTCGGAATCTTAAACTTACAATGTGTGGGTGTGTAGATATATATATTTTATGGATGTATGTGCTATGTCAAGTCCACTTGACAAGTTTTGTTAAAGTTTTGCACCCATAGTTCCGACCCCTAGTAATGATATTTTGGTGATTTTTGACCCGGTGACATTTGGTGAACATAAGCCGACCCAGATCGACATAATTTGTGTCATTTTAAGAAATTACAGCCGGCGATATAAGCTTGTACTTTTGAATATGAAATACAAAGAAATAACAAAATGGATGCCATAAGCGACTTACTCGCGCAAAGCGTTCCACAATGTGATTCCTCTAAAGAAATTTTACCTACATTATACTAATTAATGCAAGACTTTAGCAATAGCTATTACTTTCCTTTGGCTTTACGGTTACGCGCATGTGTCACCTTTGCGGAGATGCTCGTACATGGGTGAATGATTTTTTTTCTGTCTGTCATTGCCATGGCAACAGTATCCTGAGTCACGCTGGTTTTATGCAAAATTATGCAAATAATATTTGCATTATTCTGTCGTTAATAAGACCTTTCCTTAAAGGGTCACCTACAAACATGGATTACATGCATGTTGGCATAATTTAAACAGCATAATTTTGCATAAAACCAGCGTGCCTCAGGAGACCGCAACCATGGCAATAATAGAACGAAAAAAGTCGATTCACCGACATAGACTGTCATTTTTGTAGGTTTTTTTTTACAAGAGAATTGTACATTGTGTTTCTAGGAACTAGTACTAACGAGTGCGTTAGAAGCCCGACGCTAGGCGGAGGGTTTTTAATGACCCGAGTTTGTAACTCCGACCGTGATGCATTGTATGTTTTCGTGATTTGCTCTAAAAGGTAAATTCTAATGAGCGGTGCATCCCTCTTTTTCATGTATGTGAGCCATAAAGGTGTCTCTTTCGAGTGGGCGTAGTTTATTGAAGCGCATTTTTTTAAAGTACTACTATTACTATTACTTTTTTCATATATGTATATACTACGCTTCTTAAATTTTTTTTTTATTATTTAAGACAGTTTTCAAACGGCATTTGAAATGGAATAGTTATTGCTAAAACTCCTGTAAATACATTTAAAAAACCATGTAGTTGTGAAATCGGCGTTGTGTTTTATTTTGTCATTAAATGGATAAAAGTTGAAAGTATGATTGTTCGTTATATTTTGAAATTTTAATTGAAATAAATCAAATTGAGAAAATTACTACCGGTGTCTTATTTTATACTACTAATAAAATAAGGTACACCTTTTCCAGGCATAGCACAATAGAGTACCTAGTCTTAGCACATGACTGATGCGACAATATATGTCGCTGCGAGATAAACTATCCGTCCCTCTTTTTTTTAGGGTTCCGTAGCCAAAATGGCAAAAACGGAACCCTTATAGATTCGTCATGTCCGTCTGTCACAGCCGATTTACTCGGAAACTATAAATGCTACAGTAATGAAATTTGGTAAGAATATGTGTTGTATAAACCGCTACAGAATTATGACAGCAAATTGTAAAAAAAAATATTGGGGTTGGAGCCCTCCATACATGTAACTGAGGGTCAGAATTTTTTTTAGATATAAGCGTGTGGGTTATCAATAGAAAGGTCTTTGAAAATGATGTAAAGATTTATATTTCATAGTTTTATTTATGCGAACCGTTTTCGAGATATCAGCTCTTAATGTCTGAAAAATGTGTCTCGCCCTCTATTTTTTAAATTACATTGTAAAAAAAAAAAAAAAATATGTTATGTATAATTAATAAACTCTATCAACGATTTTTGGGTCAAACGCATACCCATGTTCGGAGTCTTTCCGGTGGACAATCTAAAAGTTAAGGCCTATAGAGCTTGATTTTCTTATGAAAGCCTAATCTTCATTAAGACGTCCTCCTTTTCCATTGCTTTGTATGATAAAAATCATTACTACCTGTCCACAGGCTGTTAACTATCGACCACAGGAAAGAAAAAGTGCGTGTTCAGCTGAACTGTAGAGCCCCTCTTTCCTGTGACCAATAGTAAGCAACTGGTAGGAGTGTAGTCGTGATTTTTATCATACAATTCAATAGGAAAGGAGTGCCTTTAAATGACAATAAGGGTTTAATAAGAAAATTAACTCTCATAGCCCTTAACTTTTAAAATATCCACCGGAAAGACTCGTAACATGATTTTAAGTTTGACCCTTTTAGTTTCATTAAATTATCTTTCATAGTTTTTGAGATAGGTTGATTTAACTGTATTTTATTAACGATAGATTGACAATGGTACGGAACCTTTCGCGCTCGAGTCCGACTCGCACTTGGCCGGTTTTATATGTATAAAGTTTAAATAAATACGACTAACTGTCCGTGCGGTGACGGAGTAAGAATACAAAAATCACCGCCCCTCTCTTCCCGTGGGTGTCGTAGGAGTCGACTAAGGGAAATACTGAGTATCCAGCTTCTCAGCCGGTGGTAGGGTATTTTTACTAGTACCCGCCTGGTTGGCTACCACCGTACATTCGGTGTAAACGCCCGTGAAATGACTTACCTTCGTGTTTGCCGTGTTTCGGGGTCAGCCGGTGTATTTACCAGCATCTAGCGGGCCAGCAAGGCGGTGGCAACTAACAGGTTACTGATTGTCTCCTGTTCGTTGCCGCCGCGATTTGGGCTCTACTTTTCACTTACGATCAGATGGAGTGGAGCCACTTTGTTGTGCCAACGTTATTTTTATTGGGTCGGCAACGCGCATGTGACACCCTGAGGTTGCAGGCGCCCATAGGCTACGGTGACTGCTTTCCATCAGGCGGGCCGTATGCTTGTTTGCCACCGACGTGGTATAAAAAAAAAAAAAAACCACAAAACTATGGTACAGTCAAAGACAAAATAAGGTCTACACAAAAATGTTCAAAAATATGTCCCACTGCACTCTAATTCTGTGTAATAAGAACGTCGTAACATATTAATGAGCGGATTCTTTCGATACTACTTTTTGTACTTACTGTAGGACTAGGCAGATTTATTTAAAAAAAACGCTTAAAGATTGTAATTTATATATTATATTGAATACTTTGATTTAACAAATAGGTATATCTATTTAGATCATAAATACTTAGTAAATAAAAAAATGCAACGACTGTAGGTATAAGATAAAACTATACACTTAAAAGTAATTACAAAATAGTTACTTTTAAAGCTTAAATCTACTATTATTCTCATAGACATAAATTACATGTATTAACCGTTTCAGTGCGGATGACACGCCAGGCGTGTCATGAATGTTTTTAACGAAATGGCGTATGACACGATAGGCGTGTCATCATATTCTATGGCGTAAAGCACGCTTGGCGTATCACAAAACAATTGTTCGCCGCCATAGAAGTTTTTGAAAATGGAACACGCAACGAATTGGTTAAAACGTTCGATGCCGGTTACACAACGTTTGTGATCAAGAAAATCTAGTTCCTATCCTGATGACACACATACGTGCCATTATATAACATAAAACAAGTTCTTACTCATAAAAAGAACATTGACAAGATGTATAAAGAAGATTTTAAAGTTTCGTGGGACAGTCGAAGACAAAATAAGGGGTATACAAAAACGTTCAAAAATATGTCCCAGTGCACTCTAATTCTGTGTAATAAGAACGTCGTAACATATTTATGAACGGATTCTTTCGATACTTATTTTTGCACTTGACTGGACATAATAACATTAATAACTATAGATATAATTATACAGTTAAATTTATGTGTATTTAGTCACTACGCCTACTGGCTACTAGTTCTGGCCGTGTGGTGACGGCAGTAAGAATACATTTGTCACCACCCCAACTCCTCCTGCGGGTGTCGCAAGAGTCGACTAAGGGATTGAAGTGTCACTGACCATAATTTGATAAAAGATTGATGATGGGCAGCAGCGTCATCATAGTGGACACATTACTGCGATCGCCAATCCGCTTGCCCAGCGTGGCGATTATAGGCATTTACCTCCTAATGCGTAAATACGCATAGTTAATAGGAGAGGCCTACGTCCAGCAGTGGACTATCATAGGCTGATGATGATGATGAGTCACAACGCGCGACATGTTTCGGAGAGCCTAGGTCCCCATTATCAAGCACTGAACGAGTACGCGCCGCGATCGCAAGTGAAATACACGCAAACATGTTGTGTTTATTTATACTGTTTATAGATAAAGGAAGGTACTAACCAAATAATAATAATTGTATCAAACATGCAATGAAATATTGTTGTTATGTTCCTGGGTGCGAAGTATGACGTTTCAGGTGCGACTAACTCAACAGAGGTCGTTAAAGGAATTTCATACAAATCTTGAAAACTTAGGCCACCAAAGTGTATTTTTTAAATTCCATTCCACATAAATGTGGCACAGGCATCATGACATTCTGCCACTATGCAAAAAAAAACTTTGATGTTTTTGTAGTTTATTTCATTGCATGTTTGAGAAAAGCACTATACATACCCCGGCCGGAAATATGGGGTTGCCCACCTCAGACCTATCCAGTCTAGGTATATGTCTTGGGCCGCCAACCCCTTTCGTCCCGGCCTCTACAGTAATGTACTATGATAAAGCTAGCTTCGCAGATTCCATGGCAGTTAGAAATGTAGAATTAGACCATCGTACTTCTCCTGAAAAGAAACATTATAATCATTAATATAGCTATTATACAAGGTGTCACAAAATTATGGGACATGAAGTACCTTAAATATCGTAGATAGGTATTTTGCTCAAAGAACAATTTTTAATGTTAGTAATTCTGCTTTCACAGATTTTCTTAAGAAATCATACCTCGTCTCAATAAAAAATTTCTCGCAATTTTACTCAAGCCTTTGACGCAAGAAACCAAGGAAAAAATAATTTTGATACCGAGTGACACATACCAGGGATCGGAACCAGTTTTTCAGAAAAACCTAGAAATAGCTCAATATTTTAAAATGCTTTATACTCTTTATGTAGTATTCAACATTTACTGTGACTATTAGATATCATATTTTTTAATTACTCCATTAACAAAAAATATAAATAATAAATATAAACCGAAGAACGAAAAATAACGGAATTCGAACCGTTCTTTTGTATGGAGAAAAAACCGGTATCCGATCCCTGACACATACCGCTTTTCACATCGCCTATGAGAGAAATAATAGACATTTTACATATTAAATATTTTTGCGCATATCAGATTCGTAATTGATTATGTATTTATTTTCATATTTAATTTTTATTTTTTAGGCTGGCAACAGAAAGTCCTTGAACAGAAAAGTGCCACTTTAATCCCGGCTAGCAGGGAAGAAAATACCCGTGTTCAAATAGGTGGTGTGAAAAAGTATTTTTAGTACAGATGGTGCCTTTTTTACGCGCTAGTGCGAGAAGTGGCTCATTTTACGTCAGGTCCAAAACTTCGGAGGGCCATCTGTACTTAAAAACGTCATACGAGACACGTGCAAAAAGGAAATTAAGTCCCTGCCTCCTACTACATTTTCTAAGAATCTCAAAAAGTACCTTATTGAGTTGTGTCCTTATAGCCTTAACGAATATTATAATGATAGTGAAAATGTATTGTTCATTACTTAAATTACCTTTATATTGTTTAAGTTTTATTGTAAAATTATACTGTTATTATTTAATAATATTTATGCTACACCTATTTAGGTAAAATTGTATTGAGACAAAATTGACGTAGAACAAAAATTGTAAACTGTACCAGCTTATTTCTATGTAAACATACAATTTATGGCAAATAAATGAAATGAAAATGAAAATTCGTAACTCGTGTCAATTTAAAACACTTCCTTCGGTCGTGTTTTAAAACATTTCGAATTTCATGTTTTTCGCACTTGTGTCGAAATGTACTATATTGTCTACGGCTCACCATATCCCCGTTGATCCTCAAGTCCACAACAATGTTGTCTATGTACAAATGTAGAGGGCGTGTGTTCGTCTGCCTCCGCGCACGTGAAATTCGTGGTATGATGTCACGTGATAAGTTGCTGCGTCGGATGTCGAGTGACTACGGAATAAACTAAACATCATCATCATCATCATATCAGCCGAAAGACGTCCACTGCTGAGCATAGGCCTCCCCAAAGATTGCCACAATGACCGATCCTGCGCCACCCGCATCCAGGGGACTCCTGCGACCTATGCTGCTGCCCATGCGATGGGCAGCAGCATCCCTAAAGTGTGGTGGAGACACTGCGATCGCCAACCCGCATGCCAAGCGTGGCGATTATGGCAACAACCCCTCATGATTATAAACTAAACTTTTAAAGATAAATGTTAGATGTCATATCATCATCAGCCTATAGTCCACTGCTGGACGTAGGCCTCTCCTATTAACTATGCTTATAGACGCATTAGGAGGTAAAGATTCGTCGTTGGGATTTCCAATTCCGTTATGTGCACAATTTCAAGAGGTGAAAAATCAATTCAATTGACATAATGTTTACAGTCTTCCTCCGTCCAATACGGGTATTGGCAATCTCAACGACGAAATGCCCATAATCGCCACACTGGGCAAGCGGATTGGCGATCGCAGTAATGTGTCCACTATGATGACGCTGCCCATCATCAATCTTTTATCAAATAATGGTCAGTGATACTTCAATTCTCGATAATTAGTCGACTCTTACGAC
Organism: Thaumatotibia leucotreta; assembly: GCA_025490895.1. Lineage (NCBI taxonomy): Eukaryota > Metazoa > Arthropoda > Insecta > Lepidoptera > Tortricidae > Thaumatotibia > Thaumatotibia leucotreta. Next base: position 4,625 of record JALPQI010006745.1, on the reverse strand, counting down.
ACCCGTAGGAGGACTTGGGGTGGTGACAAATGTATTCTTACTGCCGTCACCACACGGCGATGTCACATACTAAAGAGAAAATACTAAATTCATAACGTTCGTGGTAGGGATCGAACCCACGTACTCGGCTTTCACATCTGATACCTGTATCGTTCGGTCAGGCTGGTATTTTTCTTTGGTATATTTATTTATAGTATACAGAGACCAACAAAAATAAATTTAAGGAACTTTTGAAAACACATCTCCATAACTTGCCATGTCAACAATATGACCCTGTAATTAATATAATGTTATAACATCTTTGCTAAACTATTTTTCTCAAACTTGCAATGAAATGTTGGCATTACGTACGTCAAATTAAACCAGGAAGTACCATCTCTCTGGTTCGATGATTGAACTTGATATGTAAAGGAGTTTCATAACTATTTTGCAGTCCTAAGACTGCAAAGTATACCGGACAAAACCTGCTTTAAAAAGTGAAATACCGGAAGTAACTTGTAAAGTGACAAAAATATCTTGGCATTTCACCGTAAAAAAAGATCTAATGTGAATGTCACCGGGTAAAAGAGTATCTCAAATAGTAAATAAAAATTTTACGTATTAGTTGTTTATTTATTCTTTTGTAGATTCGTTTCGTTTTTTGACTTATTTGTTTGTGTACTGTGAAAATCACTTTCGATTTTTTATTTCATTGCAAGTTTGAGAAAAGCACTATGAGTATACAAATCTCGGCGAGAAACAAGGTTCCAGGCCGCGTATCTCTATCTGGCCTCAGTTCCTTCGGCCAGATATATCTACTTGGCCTGTAACCCTTAGTTTCCCGTCCTCTATAGTAATGTACTATTACACTATGTAACTAAAAAGAAACTGGGATCATACAGTCAAACTCTGAAGAGTTTTTTTAGGAAAATTAAACAATTCTAAGATAGTAAACCACATGTAATATTAATTAATAAATACAAATAAAATAAGAAACATTTCAATTTGATTAAGATCGTAACTGTATTACGATTCCATTTATAACTCGTGATTTTTTAAAGTGTTGAATTATTACAATATGGTTTATACAGGGTGTTTTTTTTTTCGACCGTTCAAATTCTACGTAGTGAATGTGTAGGTCATACTCACCAACTTTTACTATGGGGACAACGTCGAAATCGCGAAAAAAAAATCAGCTGTTTCATACAAATTGGCGGCATTACGCCGGCCGAAATGTATGAAACAGCTGATTTTTTTTTCGCGATTTCCACTTTGTCCCCATAGTAAAAGTTGGTCAGTATGACTTACACATTCACTACGTAGAATTTGAACGGTCGAAAAAAAAACACCCTGTATTTCTATTTTTTGTATTAATTTGTTATGTATTTTTTGTATTTTCACATTTATACACCGTGTTTTTTTTATTCCGTTAAATTTAACAGGCTGCTTGGTACGTTAATAACACGGTAAATAAAAAAATAAAAGGGAGCTACCTGGTATATAGCTTTTAGTCGAACTCGAAAAAAATTTTTTTTTCATACATAATAAATGAAATGGTAAGTGTGAGAGAACCTTAAGAATAACACAAAAGTTAATTTCAGGTGACTGATGGCCCACGTCAAAATTAGTAGCATTAGGATGTAATAAAGGTTGCAATACACTTGTTCAGTCATTAAGCTTATTTTTGAATAACTCAATAACAACAAGAGTTAAGATACTAGTTTCTTAGAGAAATTGATTATTTTTGACCTAAATAAGCTTCCCTTTAATTTAACGGAAATCAATAAAAACACGGTGTATATTTTTTTAATGTTCTCTCACCGTAAGATCAGGACACGCGGTAACACAGTTCACTATACCCTCCTGATAAAACGGCGATATAATACGCATGTATCCTGAAAACTGCCTCTTCTTAGTTTCATGGAACCCGAGGGCCGTAAGATGGCAGTTTCGGCACGCTGCGCCCAACCCTCGTGACGTCACATCTGAATAAAAATAGTGGGTCAGTCACATTTTTCGTGACATCATCATATATTTATTCCTTCACAATAATTATTGTATATGAGAAAAATAAAAACTTAACCTAAAATAATAATAATTAAAACAACAATTAATATCCATACATCAATAAAAATAAACAAAAATATACATCAAAGTCAAAATATTCTTTATTCAATTAGGCCCAGCAACGAGCGCTTTTGAATTGTTAAACTAAATAGCGGATGAGAGAAAAAAAGTAATACGTTTTTCTAACTCAAGTTACTTAGAGATAGTCATGTTTTTTATTGTTTTCTTTGTGGCTTTTTCAAATTTTAAAGGTGTTTTTCAGAAATGATAACGGCTATTTAAGCTATTTGAAACGTTAAATGTAAAAAATATAATTTAATATAAACTAAATGACAAAATTGCCGTTATTAAATGACCTAATAGTATATTACTATAGCGCCCGAGACAAAACGGCATTTCTAGCAGAAGTTATGTTTAGGGTAGTACGGATAATTCTAATATCTACAAAACTAGACGTATTTCTTTATTGCCAACTATGTCTTTGAACACCATTTTCCTGGCTTCTATATCACACCCAGTGGAGTATGCATAGACTGCAATAAAAACTGTGTTCTTCGTGTAATAATTTAATGGAGATAAGTGTAGGTAGGTACTTGTGGTGCTTCTTTTGTATTGTAAAGCTATACTTTACTGCAGAGAAGAATCACGACTTGTAATGTAAATATTTAGTTTATAATGTAGAGTTTAAGTTATTCAAATATTGTACGCCTGACAGGCAGATTGTAGCGGTCCTACCAAAATAACTACTTTGTCAACCCTTTGTATACCTATAATCAAGCAATAAATGATTTTCAATTTCAATTTCAATAAATAATAAAAAATTAATATCTTGGGACATCTTACACAAATCGACCTAGTCCCACGGTAAGCTTAATTAAGGCTTGTGATGTGATGTGTGTAGCAAGCGACGATATATATAGATACTTATTAACATAGACAGCCACGACCAAGGAACAAATATTAGTGATAAATAAATACACAAATAATGCCCTCGCCGGGATTTGAACCCGGAGTTTCAGCTTGATAGGCAGGGTCACTACAAATTAGGCTACGGAGGCTGACATAAATGGCCGCTATCTTGATTTTCTTCATTTTTGACCGGATCCGATAGGTCCCTCAATATAGATCCGAGTTCTAGCTGATAAATAATAGTAATTTCTCAAAGAAACAACTTACCTTTGCAATTATCAAAATCCAGGGACCTCAGCTCCCTACAGCACTCCGTAACTTTTTCCAAATAATCATCACTATGTAGTATCCCCCCTCCAATATGCTTTAGATTTTTCAATTCGCAAATCGCTCCAATCATGTCTGTATCCAAACCATGACTCGGTCGATCAGGATGATGAAATTCTAAGTGTTCCAATTTGAGCAAACTTTTTAAAGTATCAGCTATTATCAAGTATATATTTCTAGAAAAAACATTGACGGATAGATTTAAAACTAGTTTTGTAAGATTGGAAAATCGGTCCAGCGCTGGCAGATGCCTGCATTGAAATGCTCTACATTGGTTTATGACTACAGATTTGAGATTGGGTTTTATTTTTCGTAAGCATTGCCCTGTTAGTTTCTGATTGTAATGTATTTCTAACTCTTCTAGAACGTAGCTAGAGGCGTATTCGATGACGCATTGATCGGATACCTGTGCAAGAAAAAAATAGTAATTAATGAAATAAAACTATCAAAACGAATTATATCGCGTAAAATACGACGTACCCGCAGTCCACGAACCCTGTAAAGTGTTCGAAACGTCGGAATGTAGTTAAATTTAATTAATATACGCGATATAATTCGCTAAAATAGTTTTATTTCATGTGTAACTATCGCGGTAACCTAAAATAAATATTATAAGTAACTTATATAATTATTTGATAAGTCTTAAAATATACATAGGATGGAAATTCTTTTTGGGTCAGTGCGGGCAGCTACCAGATTCAGAGTAGCTACGCGAAAATCCGCAGTGTTTGAAGACGAAAGTCTTTAATCAGTGTGTGTTGCCAGTGATGACATACGGTACTGAAACGTGGCCGCTTACAATGGGCCTCATAAGAAGGCTCAAAGTCACCCAAAGGGCAATGGAGAGGGCTATGCTAGGAGTCTCTCTGCGTGATCGGATTAAAAACGAGGCCATCCGCAGCAGAACCAAAGTAACCGAAATAGCACTCCGAATCGCTAAACTGAAGTGGCAGTGGGCGGGGCACATTGCGCGTAGAACCGATGGCCGTTGGGGCGGGAAGGTTCTTGAGTGGCGGCCACGTACCGGAAGGCGTAGCGTGGGTAGGCCCCATAAGGTGGACTGATGACCTGGTGAAGGTTGCAGGAGTCCGCTGGATGCGGGTGGCGCAGGACCGGTCATTGTGGCAATCTTTGGGGGAGGCCTATGTTCAGCAGTTGACGTCTTTCGGCTGATATGATGACGCGAAAATGGTCTTAGAAGACCTTCCCTCGATTTTAAATTAATGAAGATTAGCGTTTACATATTTGGGAAAAACATACAGGGTGCGAGTTAAAATGACATTTTTGACAAGTTTTTTGTTTGGTGCCAAACGATCCTGTTTCTGTTCAAGATAAAAAAAATG
>JALPQI010006744.1:0-56318 GCA_025490895.1 Thaumatotibia leucotreta | reverse complement strand
ACAAACTGGAATCAGCAACAAGCTTCGTCATACTCACCAATGGCAATATACAGGGTGACTGGTAATTCGATCTTTTGCAATGTTTTTGGCACGTCAACCAGGGGTCAAAATTCAATGGTTTTCGAGTTATTCAAGTTTTCCGTTTTTTTTGGAAATTCGCCACCTTGCGCCCTAGGAATGCCAATTACAAAAAAAGTACATGCATTAGGATAGTCAGTTCTTGTTTTTCTTATAGCCAGTAAATGAGGAATTACTTTGACAAAAACACATACCGGAAAATTGTTACCTCTTGGGAAATAAAAGGTCATAAATCACTAGTCAAAGATTTTTTCTCACGTTTTTTTGTCAATCAAAGTCGATTACTCAAAAAATGTGTATGGAATTTCACGTACAAATTACAGAAATAAATTGCCTAGTACATAACCTTTCTGAAAAGGTAAAAATGTTTACAAGTTTTGCTAAGAAATTGAAAATAATAACATTATTAACAGAGAAGGTAGCGTGTGGGCTTGAAGCGTACCTCACCCGAAATCGGTTTGTTTGTGTCACCCTTGTTATCTTAGCTTACTATTATTTGTTATCTTTTGAGGTTCTAGGTCAGGACAGGTTCGTTTGTAATGATGTTATTAATAATTAATGAAAGTAATAATATTAAAGGGAATTATTCGGAAGTGTTCGTGATAATCGTGATTAACCGAGAATTCATGTACGCATCAAGTAAATAATCAGTAACTTTCAACTATCCCTTGGATTCGGACATCTTGTTGACTACTTTTATCAAATGGTGGCTTACCATTTTGACGAATACGCTGATATCCGGTATTGTTTCGGATTTGCTGATGGTGCCGCAGCTGCAGCACGAAGAGAATATCAACGGCGGTTTCCAAATCGCCGTTTACCTGATGTCGGCGTGTTTGGTACAACCTATCGACGTGTTCAAGAAACTGGATCGGTTCAACGATGTCAAGCTGATGTTGGAAGACCTCCACGTCGTGATCAAGAAGAAGAAATCATGGAATTGTTTCGGGCAGACGGCACTACTTCGAACAGAGCTGTGGCTAACCAGCTTGGTATGTCTCAATGGAGGGTTTGGTTCAGTTGGTGCACTCAGCACGGCTGTATCCATTACACGCCCTCCAGGAAGGAGACCCAGCTAGAAGAATGGACTTCTGCAGATTTTTAATCAATGCTGATCGAAGATCCGGAGTACCTGAAGAACATCTTGTGTACAGATGAATACGAAATGAAGGCAGGCAATTCGAACAAAACTTGTAAATACTAAAATTTGTCTGTTGTTTATGTTTTTCTTATGTTGTTGTTGCTTTTAAGTAAGTTTGGTATTTGAACTCTCTTTATTTATTCGTTTGTTATTTAATAAAAGTATTTTTTTTTTAATTGTAATTAGACTTCAATACTTGTTTTTTTTCTGCAACGTCCTTTACCAACAACAAATCTGTTTTATGTCACAAAAACTTACCTACAAACCAACTTCGGGTCAGGTATTTTTAATTATTATTAATTACGTTAATGAATGAATGAATAACACATGAACATGCCCGAACTTGTCAGAAGGCAAACTGACCTGACTTTGAACCTCAAATACAAATAATAATAAGCTAAGATAACAAGGGTGACACAAACAAACCGATTTCGGGTGAGGTACGCTTCAAGCCCACACGCTACCTTCTCTGTTATTAATGTTATTATTTTCAATTTTTTAGCAAAACTTGTAAACATTTTTACTTTTTCTGAAAGTCTATGTACTAGGCAATTTATTTCTGTAATTTGGACGTGAAGTTCCATACACATTTTTTTGTGTAATCGACTTTGATTGACAAAAGAACGTGAGAAAAAATCTTTGACTAGTGATTTATGACCTTTTATTTCCCAAGAGATAACAATTTTTCGGAATTTGTTTTTGTTTAAAGTAATTCCTCATTTACTGGCTATAAGAAAAACAAGAATTGACTATCCTAATGCATGTACTTTTTTGTAATTGGCATTCCTAGGGCGCAAGGTGGTGGATTTCCAAAAAAACGGAAAACTTGAATAACTCGAAAACCATTGAGTTTTGACCCCTGGTTGACTGAGCCAAAAACATTGCAAATAAGCTCTAGAATAACCCCTTTCAAGGAATAGGTCGAATTACCAGTCACCCTGTACGCAACAGCCTTCGTTGTGTTATAATCTTATAATTAAATAGATATGTTATAGGAACTATAGTATAAAGGGATATCCTTTACAAATGCATCTTATATTAGTATCTGGGACCTTCGCTTTGTTGGGTTACCAACTATCTATGCCCTTAATAACGTCAGCCACCGTAGCCTACTAAGCTGCAGGTTCCGGGTGCGAATCCCGGCGAGGGCATTATTTGTGTATTAATTCGATCGTGGCTGTCTATGTATTCAAGTATCTATATGTATATATCAATTATAATATATTGTTGGTATCCACATCACAAGCCTTAACTGAGCTTACCGTTGGACTAGGTTGATTTGTGTAAGATGTCCCAAGATATTTATTTATTTAATTTAATACGACCTCTTTGTTTCAGACGAAGCAACTAGCTCCGGCAACCACGCTACAATCAAAATCGAGTGTTCAGAAGACGGCGATTCGACAAATGAAAGCGGAGAAATTTGCGTGAAGAAGGAATCTTTTCCGTGTCAAATATGCGGCAAAATATTCAATCTCCAAACAAAATTATCAAGTCACATGAAAGAACATGCAAACTCGCCATATGTTTGCGACATGTGTAAAAAGGGCTTCAAGCGAAAATGTAATCTCATAAGTCACGTACGGATTCACATTGGAGATAAATTATTAACTTGCAAAATATGTAATATACAGTTTATGACGAAAGAGTCTTTAGATATTCATTTGAAGAGTCACACTGGGGAAAAGACGTACTCATGCGATGTATGTCAAAAGGCATTTAAACAACGTAAATATTTAATTAAACACTTAACAAAGCACGTAGATAGATTCACGTGTGGGCAATGTAAAAAACAGTTTAGAACTAAATCTGGTTTGTCATCTCATATGAAGGTTCACACAGCTGAAGAGCCATTTTCTTGCGATGTTTGCTATAAGGGGTTTAAGCAACACAGTGACATGCTGGAACATAAATTAATACACAAGGATGGAAAAAGATATCAATGTGATATGTGTGTTAAGACGTATATTTCTAAGACATATTTAGACATTCATAAACTAACTCACAACGAAGAGCAAAGGGAAGAGAGACCATATAAATGTGAAACGTGTGATCGGCAATTTAAGAAGAAATATTATTTAAAGGAACATCAACGTGTGCACACAGGGTTCAAACCATTTACATGCGATGTTTGTCAAAAACAGTTCTCGCATAGAAGTAACTTAACCCAGCACAAGATGTCACACACAGGAAAGCCGACATGCAATATTTGCCACAAGCAATATAGCTTTACAGCATCTCTAATCACTCATATGAGGACACACACTGGCGAAAAACCATTTCCTTGTCCAATATGTAAAAAACGGTTCATGAACAAAAAATATTTGCCTGAACATATGCGAACGCACACTGGGGAGAGACCGTATGTCTGCGATGTATGTAATAAGGGATTTACGTCAAGAGCTGGTTTGTATGACCATAAATCAACGCATGTGACAGTGAAAGCTCATCATTGTGAAATATGTAAAAAATCATATGCCGATAAAAAAACTTTGAAAAAGCATATTCGGAATGTCCACCCTGAAAAATGAAGTATATGTTTAGTTTACTTAAAAAGAGTGACGTTATAACTCGGGAAACACCTCTGATATGTATAATTATAAAACAATTTTATTGTATATTTATATAAAATATGCCTCACGACTAACATACTTATCGGTGTTTTAATTAAACAATATTTTCTTAAATTTACTGGATATTTTTCCGTCTGCCTCTTTGTAGTCAGTCCTCATTCGACACGAAACGTCACCAAAATTAAAGCAAAGCGTATTTTCTTGTTATTAATATTACTGTACTCTTAAGTTAATACGAGATTCACTTTAACGTGGTATAAAGCACATTAATTATACTGGACATGGCCATAATCGCCACGCTGAGCAAGCAGATTGGCAATCACAGTAATGCATCCATTATGATGACGCTGCTGCCCATCATCAATCAAATCAAAGAATGGTCAGTGACACTGACACTTCAATCCCTTATTCGACTCTTACGACACCCGCGGGAAGAGTTGTGGTGGTGACAAATGTATCCTTGCTGCCGTTACCGAACGGCTGAGGCGAACGACTGTGTAATTCCCGCATATCTTTTATGCGTCTATATTATGTTTCTACTGTACAATTGGCTTGCCAGACTATACCAGATGCCCATGAGGAAAGGGAAAAATTCTAACTAAGACTAAAAGAAGTAAAGAATGTTAAATGAGTTTATATTTAATCAAATCTGCAAAAAAAATGTTCTTCCTTTATTTTTTTATTTTTTGAATGCCTTAACACACAAAAAAGGGATTTTATTTATGAAACTATCGCAAAAATGCACTTAATTTTTTTTTTACATTTGCTAGGTGATTAAAATTTGTTTTGTTTATTGATGTCTGTCAATTAAATTAAGTGTGACAAGACTAGAGACAACATGGTGACAAAATCGTTTCCTAAAATGCATTTATCATAGCGTAACAGTCTAAAACGGTTGTAAGAAAAAAATAATTTTCTCTTAAAATAGACTGAATCCGGAAAACTACATATGACATTTTTAACTTAAAATTTGGTCAGGAATCCGTTGTTGAATTTTTTCCCTTTCCTCATGGGCACATTGTAGATTATAAGGAAAAATAAAACATTTTATAATAGTAATATTTAATTATTACAATTATAACAGTGTTTGCGTGCAATTGCGTTACATACAAGTGTTTTGTTACTTTATCACAATATATTTCTACTATTGTAGACAATATAAAAGCATCGACGTGCCTACTTATGTTACATTATTACGAAATATATAAGTAGTGAATTATTTTCAGTGAACACATTTTATTTGTACACACTTTTTATCTTATAAATAAATATTCAAAGCATTTCAGTACTTAAATCAATGTTGACTGGCTCTTAGAGTAGGTACTAATGGGCAGCTTTAGTATTCATCGTGGAAGGGGTAGTCAGGGTGATCAGAGCTGAAACAATATTATATTTGTTAGTATTTTACACACAAACCATGAAAATATAAACACAGTACAATAAAAATGTGAACTTGCTGCGGTCGGCTGCAATAATATTACGATTTTGATCCTTATGGTTATGGCTTTGACATATCGCTACCCCAATATTACACGGTTCTATGTAACATTTTCGGAATAAATAAATCTGGACTAAGTGTCAGTGTGACAATGATCAAATTTCAAGTGGACAAAATGACAACATAGAACTTTGTAATATTGGGGCAGCGATATGTTCCGAAATGTATACATATATTACATATTATTAGATGTGACTGTACAACGGTCGACTTGTCACCTCCTTGTCACACTTAAGTACTTCGCACATTATAAAAACTTAACGGCGACTCGACTCTATGCCAAATATTGAAATGAAAGCCCTATGTCATTTGATCTAGGTTTAATTGAAAAAAATATGTTAAAGTAGTGTACGACGAGTGGTCTACGCATCGTACACTGGTCCACCCCGACACGTTCGTGTCACATTGACCACACGTTGTCCACGTGGCGACTATGCGCTTACGACTTACGGGTCAGCTGGAAATCGAAGATCTGGAACTTCTGGAACAATCTTGTCCAGAAAATACTTACTCCTCCATCTTGCGCACTCATTCGTCGGACTAGCACCACGGGGATGCAAGTCCCTCGTCTGACCTGGAACTTCTGGAACAATCTAGTCCAGAAATACTTACTCGTCCATCTTGCGCACGCATTCGTTGGACTAGCACCACGGGGATGCAAGTCCCGCGTCAGACCTGGAACTTCTGGAACAATCTAGTCCAGTAAATACTTACTCGTCCATCTTGCACACTCGTCCGTTGCACTCTAGGGCTGCGATGGCCTTCAAGTCTTCAGCCGTCAGCTGGAAATCGAAGACCTGGAAGTTCTGGAACAATCTAGTCCAGTAAATACTTACTCGTTCATCTTGCATACTCGTCCGTTGCACTTCAGGGCTGCCATGGTCTACAAGTCTTCAGCCGTCAGCTGAAAATCGAATACCTCGAAGTCCTGGAACAATGTAGTCCAGTAAATACTTACTCGTCCATCTTGCACACTCGTCACGTTGCACTCTAGGGCTGCGATGGGCTTCAGGTCGCCAGTTGGAAATCGAAGACCTCGAAGTTCTGGAACAATCTAGTCCAGTAAATACTTACTCGTCCATCTTGCACACTCGTCCGTTGCACTCTAGGGCTGCGATGGCCTTCAGGTCTCCAGCCGTCAGCTGGAAATCGAAGACCTCGAAGTTCTGAAACAATCTAGTCCAGTAAATACTCACTCGTCCATCTTGCACACTCGTCCGTTGCACTCTAGGGCTGCGATGGCCTTCAGGTCTTCAGCCGTCAGCTGGAAATCGAAGACCTGGAAGTTCTGGATGATGCGCGACTTCGTCACCGATTTGGGGATCACGATTAGCCCGCGATCGATCGCGTATCTGAAAAAGAGGAATAAGTTTCTTTTATCTTTATTTTAAAATTGGCAATACTATTAAAGTTTTCATTAAAGGCTAAAATATTCTTAATTAGCGTATGAAATTTCAGGTTTCGTTTAACTTTAAAGCTTAACTGTCTATGCAGAGATCGGAAGTATGGATGCAAAACTTTAAAAATACCTTTTGATAACATATCGGAGCACTTAGTACCTAACCAAGAAAATGTTAAATTAATGTATTTGTTAGAATCATGAACTTCAATAAATACGTAGCTGTGTAGATATGTATAATAATATCTTTACAATCTCCATCGTACACTTTTTTGTTTAATCCTCCATACGGACACAATTTAGGTCGTGATGAGTAGACAAGCTTACTTGATGAGCACCTGCGCCGTGATATTCCCATACTTGTCAGCCACAGCTTTGATCTTCAGGTCCTCAGTGATGCTCGATTTGAAGAACTCGAAGAGTTTCTGCTTCATCAGCATCTACTGGTTCAAGTATATGAGAGCCTTACCTGATGAGCACCTGCGCTGTAGTCTTCCCATACTTGTCAGCTACCGCTTTGATCCTCGGTTCCTCAGTGAGCTGGGGGTCACCAGGCTTGGTCCACGGCCTGTCGGGGGAGCCAAGCGGGGAGTACGCCGTGACAGCGATGCCCTTGAATTTGCATAAATCGAAGAGCTGCTGGGAGACGTATATGAGACCCTTACCGATGAGCACCTGCGCTGTGGTCTTCCCATACTTATCAGCCATAGCTTTGATCTTCGGGTCCTCAGTGATGCCCTTCGATTTGAAGAAGTCGAAGAGTTTCTGCTTCATCAGCATCTACTGGTTCAGGTATATGACATCCTTACCTAATGAGCACCTGCGCTGTGGTCTTCCCATACTTCTCAGCCATGGCTTTGATCTTTGGGTCCTCAGTGATGCCCTTCGATTTGAAGAAGTTCAAGAGCTGCTGTTTCAAGTATATGAGACCCTTACCGATGAGCACCTGCGCTGTAGTCTTCCCATACTTCTCAGCCACAGCTTTGATCTTCGGGTCCTCAGTGATTCTCGATTTGAAGAAGTCGAAGAGTTTCTGCTTCATCAGCATCTACTGGTTCAAGTATATGACACCCTTACCTGATGAGCACCTACGCTGTGGTTTTCCATACTTGTCAGCGACAGCTTTGATCCTCGGGTCCTCAGTGAGCTGCGGGTCCCCGGGCTTGGCCCACGGCCTGTCGGGGGAGCCGAGCGGGGAGTACGCCGTGACAGCGCTGCCCTTGAATTTGCATAAATCGAAGAGCTGCTGGGAGACGTATATGAGACCCTTACCGATGAGCACCTGCGCTGTGGTCTTCCCATACTTGTCAGCCATAGCTTTGATCTTCGGGTCCTCAGTGATGCCCTTGGATTTGAAGAAGTCGAAGAGCTGCTGTTTCAAGTATATGAGACCCTTACCGATGAGCACCTGCGCTGTGGTCTTCCCACACTTATCAGCCATAGCTTTCATCTTCGGGTCCTCAGTGATGCCCTTGGATTTGAAGAAGTCGAAGAGCTGCTGTTTCAAGTATATGAGAGCCTTACCTGATGAGCACTTACGCCGTGGTATTCCCATACTGCTCAGCCATAGCTTTGATCTTCGGGTCCTCAGTGATTCTCGATTTGAAGAAGTCGAAGAGTTTCTGCTTCATCAGCATCTACTGGTTCAAGAATATTAGCCTTACCTGATGAGCACCTGCGCCGTAGTCTTCCCATACTTGTCAGCTACCGCTTTGACCCTCGGGTCCTCAGTGAGCTGCGGGTCCCCGGGCTTGGCCCACGGCCTGTCGGGGTACCCGAGCGGGGAGTACGCAGTGACAGCGATGTCTAGATTTGCAGATGTCGAAGAGCTGCTGTTTCAAGTATATGAGACCCTTACCGATGAGCACTTGCGCTGTGGTCTTCCCATACTTATCAGCTTTAGCTTTAATCTTCGGGTCCTCAGTGATGCTCGATTTGAAGAAGTCGAAGAGTTTCTGCTTCATCAGCATCTACTGGTTCAGGTATATGAGAACCTTACCTGATGAGGACCTGCGCTGTGGTCTTCCCATACTTGTCAGCGACAGCTTTGACCCTCGGGTCCTCTGTGAGCTGCGGGTCCCCGGGCTTGGCCCAGGGCCTGTCGGGGGACCCGAGCGGGGAGTATGCCGTGACAGCGATGCCCTTTGATTTGCAGAAGTCGAAGAGCTTTTGCTGGTTTAGGTATGGGTGCACTTCCACCTGGAATTTGATTAGGATTAGTTTGGTTGGCTGGATAAACACAGGCACCAACTTTGGTTTTAAACTTTTCTATGTTATGTAAAGAGATAAAGATAATGTTATATAAAATTCTATAGCGCCAATGTGAGAGCACCAATAGGCACTGGTCTCACCGCGAGCTATTAAGCTATGAACTATCGGCTATAAACACGAACAAAAGATACGCAGTCCCGTGTAAATAAAAGAGACACGGCGATACTCGTCCGGCGGTGATAGCTGATAGCTGTCTCGCGGTGAGACCAGTGCCTTACAGGCCTTAATAAAAACAAGATTTAACGTCACAAGTTTTGTGTCACGAATTTACCATAAAGTTGTGTCTAACGTGGTCTAACTTCTGTAAATCAATGGAAACATTAGAAACGATTGATTTTTGTTTAGATCAAGCTCTTTCTTGTTGATATTTAGACTAGTCAGTCTTGAGTACCCTAGCCGGTAGGAGGCGGGCCTATGGTACTGCTTCATCTAAGCTTTACCTGGTTGACTTGTGGTGGAATCTTAGCAGCAGCGAGCACCCTCTCGATCTGCTTCTTGTTGAAGTAGGATAGACCCATGCCCTTCATGATTGACAGTCCACTTGCTATCAGGCAGGGTAACTCAAGGCTGACTCCTACACGGATGGGTACCTGCTCCATCTAGGCTTTACCTGGTTGACTTGTGGTGGAATCTTAGCAGCAACGAGCACCCTCTCGATCTGTTTCTTGTTGAAGTTGGATATACCCATGTCCTTCATGATTGACAGTCCACTTGCTTCCAAGCAGGGTACTCAAGGCTGACTCCTGATGGGTACCTGCTCCATCTAGGCTTTACCTGGTTGACTTGTGGTGGAATCTTAGCAGCAGCGAGCACCCTCTCGATATGTTTCTTGTTGAAGTTGGATATACCCATGCCCTTCATGATTGACGATCCACTTGCTACCAGGCAGGGTACTTAAGGCTGACTCCTGATGGGTACCTGGTCCATCTAGGCTTTACCTGGTTGACTTGTAGTGGAATCTTAGCAGCAGCGAGCACCCTCTCGATTTGCTTCTTGTTGAAGTTGGATAGACCCATGCCCTTCATGATTGACAGTCCACTTGCTACTAGGCAGGGTACTCAAGGCTGACTCCTGATGGGTTCCTGCTCCATCTAGGCTTTACCTGGTTGACTTGTGGTGGAATCTTAGCAGCAGCGAGCACCCTCTCGATTTGCTTCTTGTTGAAGTTGGATACACCGATGCTCTTCGTGAGTCCGGAGGCGACCAGCGCCTCCATGCCACGCCAGGTGTCCACGTAGTCTGTGGTCGAGTAGATGGTCTTGCCGGTACTGTCTTTTGGGAAGAGGTCATCTCCTTCCTGGATGAAAGAAAGATAGAAATACGATTGGTTCATGACTCTTAACTGGAACATTATGGATGAAGTCAAAGTCAAACTTTCTTTATTCAAGTAAGCTTATTAATAAGCATTCTCGAATCGCCTGACACTATCAAGAGATAAAAAAAAATCTTCTGGTTCTAACCCTACACCACTGTCCTGAGAAGAACCAGTAAGAAAATCGGGTGGATTTTTTTTGAGATGAAATAAAATAAGTAGAGTTTATCCAAAATATTTGGCGTTATCAACAAAATCTTTGACATTCGAAGGTACCTAAGTACAAGTTTTAAGGCTGTTTTAAGCTGCAATTACACCCAGAGGGCGACCACGATCTACTTAATAATGCGTAAAGTTTAGGACCTAATCTAAATCGCAATGGACGCAATCTAATTCAGTTACATAGAATAAGGGTGCGGCTCCACTGACGCGGAGCGGAGCTGTACAAAATTGACCAATTACATTCTTCAAATTCAAAATTCGAAACACTGTCATGCGGTCTCATTGGCCGAGCTCCCGGAGCTCCGCGTCAGTGGAGCCGCACCCTAACAGTCAATAACTGACACTCCGAACCTATCGCATTTAAGATACCATGGTAAGTAGACCTGATCGTTTGCCGCATCATTATTTTATGGCATTCACCATAAAAGACTGGAATAGAGAAGGCCAGAGATATCAGACTCCAGAAACATTAGGCCTATCACAAGCTTCGAAATTCGCTAATTTCGATTATCGGTCTCTGTCACTCTAATGACGTCATCGTTGAAGTGACAGCGAAGAAATTAGCGAAACCTTGGCACCCAGGTGATTGATGGTTGACCTAGTTTACTGTGCAGATAAAACACTTTATGAAGTGTCGTCTGCAAACATCTTTAAAAAAATACCTAAATCTTATAGCAGCAACACAAATACAGTAACTGAGTATCTAAAGCATAGAGTTTTGTGGTACTACAGGTAGGTATAGGTGAAAAACTTAAGAAGTCACCTGTTGTATGTGTGAGTCACGTATTCGAATAGAGAACACATGTTTAAAATTAGTACACAAACAAAACAAACGCCTATTCGAACACATTACTCACACATACAACAGGTGACTTTCTTAAGTTTTTCACCTATAGGTATTATAAGTGATTGTTGTCACAACTACATAACTAAAAAAATCGAAGTGTCGATTACGATGCATTAAATTCAATGAAGGGTCCACAGAAAGAACATGTCTAGTCAATTCAAATTACAGAAGGGTAAACCACCTTACTTTTAACAGAATAAGGTGTGAATTTGCTCTGCTTTTTTTAAGCTTTGGACATGTTTATTCCTTCAAATTAATATTATGATGGATTAAATAAAAAAATATTGTTGACCAACGGTTGCGAGTATAAAAATTCGAATTGAAATAATTCGAGGGTCCATGGGTCACTTTGATCAGAGTTACTCTATTTTCATTTCGACTTTGAGAAAAGTAAAAGAATCGTTTTGGTTTCAATAAAAAAGAAATACTATTATTCGATTTTGACCTCATTAAACTTACCGATTAGGCGAGATAAAAATTAATTAGATACGGACATACCTATGTCTATGTCAAGGATCTATGTCCTATTTCACGTAACAGACATCCCAAAACTGGGTGCTTAGACAAGTTGCCAATCGCTAACGCTTAATCGTCAATCGTAAACGAAAGGCAGCTAACTGTTTTGTCGCACTAATATGAAAGAGTGACAGAGAGGGAAAACTACGATACGCTACTAAGCGTTTAGCGATTGGCAACTTAGCTAAGCATCCTGTTTTTTTTTCTAGTATATCCCGGTTCTTACCTTGTAAGCCTGAGGCCAGTGGATCAAATATAAATCCAAGTACTCCAGTCCTAGGTTCTCTAATGTGGTTTTAATGGCTGGCTCCACCAGGTCGGGGCGGTGGTACGTGCCCCACAGCTTCGATGTGATGAATAGCTCCTCACTGGAACGAGATATTTTGTGTATTTACTCTCTCAGTTACTCCAATGAAGCTTTAATCGAATGACATAGACACGTGTCGAAAACATCGAATTTCGAGTTTTTTTAGGTCCAAAACACTGAAATCTCCAAATAAACCAAAAAAACGATTTCTCTTCTCCAAGATCTCATCATCCGACTCAGTCTTGGTACAGTTAAAAACAAAATAAGGTGTACACAAAAATGTTCAAAAATATGTCCCAGTGCACTCTAATTCTGTGTAATAAGAACGTCGTAACATATTTATGATATGAGCGGATTCTTTCGATACTTATTTTTGCACTTGACTGTACCAACGAGACCATCTCGGTGTTATACCCTTGCGATAAAAAAAATGAAAATCGGTTCACGAGTCTCGGAGATATTGAGTAACATAAACCGGCCAAGAGCATGTCAGACCATGCGCAATGTAGAGTTCCGTAGTTATTCAAAAACGGCAGGGCCGATTATATTCGAATTAGTTTTATTTTAAAGTATTCTATAAGCACTATTCATGATTTTGTTTCATATTTTTTGGACCTATGGATCAAAAGTAAGAGGGGGGGAGGACAATGTTTTTCTTCTGGAGTGGATATCTCCGAAAACATTGACTTTATAAGATTGCTTTCTTTTAAGACTAGGATTATTTTTTTAAGAGACCTATAGGATTACAGCAAATAAAAACAATCATCCCCACAACACCAGTTTTGCAGATTTCTAGTACTAACGGCCACTGAGCTATGCTGTGGACAGACGGACATGGCGAAACTATAAGGGTTCCGTAGCCAAAATGGCAAAAACAGAACCCTTATAGTTTCGCCATGTTCGTCTGTAAAAAAAACTGCGACTTGGTGGCAACGGGACCATCTCGGGGTTTCGGGGATAACCCGTTCGATTAAGATATCGATTAAAATACATTTAAAACATCTGTCGCACTGAAAACCTCCTCCTTTCTTTGAAATCCTTAAATAATAAAACAAAAATGGCAGCAACGTAGCAACCCATCAAACTAATAAAACAAAAAAAAATTATGCTCGCGCTCGCGCTACACTCGCTACAGCATTTCCTTGTTGTACCGTGAATGAATTAAGTAATTCATAGGCAGTAGCACTTTCCGGAATGATGTCATTAAACGATAAAACTTCCATCTTCGTTATCAGGCGCTAAAATAAAACTGCCGTAAATATTTCCAAGGTCGCAACGTGGCGTGATGACTCGTGCAAGTTATCATTTATCATTTTCCACCGTGAACGACCTAATAAGTCGTGATTGAAGAAGGATATTATCTTAACAGATAAAAACTAAGAACTAAAGATATCTATAAAAGATATAAATAAAAAAAATATCTATATTACGTAAAAATAAATATTACGCGAGTGATTACGCGAGCATGTAGGCCTTTTTTATTAAAAAAGTCAAATTAAGTTACATATTATTAAGTAAGTACGAGAATTAATTTTATAAATCTACGTCCTTGAATTACACAAAATATTGAAGGGGTGCCGTCGAAAATGGAGTTCGCATACATTATCAAACCGGTTTAGCACGAAGGCCTCTACCCACAGTCCACACTGACACTGCAAGTGTGCAAGTTATTCGCTTTATTGGATAATGTGTACATCCCCCTTTTTAAAAACGTTCGAAGAATTCTAGGGTTTTTGAATTTGGTTGGTCAGAATCTAGTCGATGGCAGTAATTGAAAATGTGTTCATATTATCCTGAGGTTTTGAGCATGACTTTACACCCTTGGTCACAGGCAGACTCTGAAGAATAATATTAAACGTAAGTTCACGCGATTAAGTCCAGTTTGTCATTAAAAATGAAGGTGACATTGGCTTGCAAACTCGAATGCCTTATCAAAATTATGAATTATAAAATCGGAAGTAGGTATTGTTGTATGCCGTACCGTTTCACGACGCCCTCCTGTAACTTGGCGGCCAGCGCGGCCCCCACCTCCTTTTCATTGCCGTACACATGTGCACAGTCGATGTGTCTGTATCCCGCGTCGATAGCGTCCTTAACCGCCTGGGTCACTTCGCCAGGCTTCGACTATAAAAAAAAAAGGTAAATCAAGAAATAGTTTTCATAATATTAATCAGGGGACGAAAACGGGCTTGGGAGAATAAGAGGGAAATTATTTTATATATTGGAAGACAGAATACGAGACAATTACATGCTCAAAAAGTTTCGCATGTGAAAACTATTCTTTATAAGTCTAGACTTTTGGCTGAATACAAGTCACAACTCAACGCCATTGTAAAAAAAGTTGATAACAACCGGCTTCTGTCAGTGTCAATTGTGACAATGACAAAATTACAAATTGTTTTGTAGAATCGCTTCGCATTGTTTTGTGTTGTTATTATAAGGGACGCGTTTTTATTTATTTAATACTTTGTTAATAATAATGCGTATAAGTAGTAAATAAGTCAAACACTGCTTTAAGATCCGGCTTAAAAAAAGACGTAAATACAATACAACTGTGAGTATGAAACTAATTTGGACTGAAACAAGCTTTTTAAGCTGTAAAATGATATAAATGGAGTTTTAAACTCTAAAATATCTCTTTCGGTAGATATTTATCATGTTATTATCTTCTTTTCTTCGCGAACTAAATTGTTACTTTGAGGTAGTGTTGAACTTGTAATCTTTGTTTGTTATAGGTATTACAGCTAGTAACCTGCAGAAATGGTCTCTCTGTCCGACTTGATGCACAAACTGAGCACCACACAGTACTCCGTCGGCTCTCAACATTGGGTTAATGTAACACACATCACAGACCCTGGTAGTTTTTATGTCCGCCCCACTGCATATAGAGATTATTTGCCCGTGCTAAAACAGCATCAAGGTCCCATTGATCAAACAAAGGTCCAATTAGGAAGCATCGTTGTGTTCAAATCGAAAACAATTAAGCATCACGTTAGAGGTCAAATTAGGAACATTAGAAGCGAAAATGAAGCAACTTTATATGATTTATTCACTATAGACTATGGTTTTACTGAGTCTGCTCCTATAGAAGCCTTAAAGACACCTCTAGATGACTGCCCAATACCGTCTCTAGCTTTACATTGTCAGTTAGGAGACTGCCAACCAAAGAATAATGATACATTTGATAAAGATGCTATAGAAGCTATGGTATACTATATCGGCAATGAAAGGGCTAAAATGATTGTCCAAGGAAAGATCGGAGATAAGTATATAGTGCAACTCATCAATACATGCCCGGAGGATATAGCAACTATGATGGCGCTGACGGAATACACTTGTTTCGGTTACGGAAATAATGTTATAAACCGAATGACCTCTATAGATCAACCAAAACTGTACTACACATATAAAAAAGTAAAAGTTGGAGATACTTTAAAAGTTCGAGTGCAATCAGGGGATTCATTGAAAAGCTTCTACGTATGTGAAAATTGAAGATCACAATGAATACATAAAAGAGATAAATAATCTGAAAGAATACTATCACTTAGAGCAAGATTTTGATGTAGATAAACTAAAGTGCGGGAATGCTGTTGCTGTATTTTCAGATTGGTATTCAAGATATGAGCGAGCCGTCATTACTGAGATAGTAATTCCTGCAAAAAAGGCAGTTGTTCAGTTAGTAGACTGGGGTATTAAAATGGACATATACATGGATGCGACTCGACTTAAAGCAATGTCTAGAGAATATTATTTTTTAAGGCCGGCTATGGCTATCTATTGTAAAGCAGACGAGAAACAGATTTGGGATAATGAATTGCACCGGTTCTTGTATCCGGGTCATGAATTTGTGATAACGGTCAAAGAAGTGGGTTCAAAACTTGATGCGCCTAGTGTAGTAACTATTTCCAAGATAAAATGAATTTGACTAATTTAAGTTACATTAATTAAAGATATATATTTTTTAAACAGTGACAGTGTGATAGGTACGTGCCTGATATTTGAGATATTTGATTGTAAATTATAATTATAATAAAAATGATTTCAGGAACAATTTTTGTAATCATTTTATTTTATTTCTAAGAAAAGTAAAAACACAACAGCTGTCTTGGACAACAGTTGCCATCAGAACTACGAACAAATAAAACATGGTAGCCGCACGCCATACTAAATTGCCTTTCAAAAACGGTCCTGAATATTAGTTGACAAGTGTCACCCCCTCTTCAATGCAACACGGCAATGAATTTCAATATCAACCTTTAAAAGCTAAAAACCGCCATTTAAAAATAATTGTGATTGGTCCATCAAAGTTTTTATTGGCTAAATTCTATAAAAAATTGTCAAAGATGTTGCGTCGAAATAAGCGCGGTGTTAAGAAAAGCGCTATGTCCTGCCCATCTTGGCACAATTGAACAATTGCTTTTGGGGGCATTTTTGGGCTGGCGTTAGACGTCCATGTTATATATATGGTCGCAGCATTAGATATTATAAGTGAACAGCCATGGTTTTTGCTCAATAATATTTAAAAATGGAACACTATCAGCGTAGTCTACATCAGCTAGTATCTAGTTGATAGTGACCCTGCCTACGAAGCTGGAGGTTCCGGGTTCGAATCCCGACAAGGGCATTATTTGTGTATTTATTTATCATAAATATTTGTTCCTTAGTCATGGCTGTCTATCGTCGTCATCATCATATCAGACGTCCACTGCTGAACATAGGCCTCCCCCAAAGATTGCCACAATGACCCGTCCTACGCAACCCGCATCCAGCGGACTCCTGCGACCTTCACCAGGTCATCAGTCCACCTTGTGGGGGGCCTACCCACGCTACGCCTTCCGGTACGTGGCCGCCACTCAAGAACCTTCCCGCCCCAACGGCCATCGGTTCTACGCGCAATGTGCCCCGCCCACTGCCACTTCAGTTTAGCGATTCGGAGAGCTATTTCGGTTACTTTGGTTCTGCTGCGGATGGTGTCATTTTTAATCCGATCACGCAGAGAGACTCCTAGCATAGCCCTGTCCATTGCCCTTTGGGTGACTTTGAGTCTTTTTTTTACTTATTCTGTGCTTATAGGTAAAATTGTAAATCATTTTGATTTGAAGCGTGGCCCCAAACATCTATCTGTTTGATTTATAGCGTCTTTGACATTTATCTCTTTGCTATAAAGTAACTTAGAAAGCCCGTTTGTCCCTTTCGATCTTATGCCTCATCATCATCTCATCATCAGCCTATGATAGTCCACAGCTGGACGTAGGCCTCTCCTATTAACTATGCCTATAAACGTATTAGGAGGTAAATACCCATAATCGCCACGCTGGGCAAGCGGATTGGCGATCGCAGTAATGTCTCCATTATGATGACGCTGCTGCCCATCATCAATCTTTTATCAAATAATGGTCAGTGACACTTCAATCCCTTAGTCGACTCTTACGACACCCGCAGTTTTTTAACCAACTTCAAAAAGGAGGATGTTAACAATCCGTCGAAATCTTTTTTTTTATAATGCCTATAAAACCGAACTAATTAATTCGTGGTGTTTATTAAATATTTAGAGAATCAGATTAGTCACGTAATTTAAGTCGTTCAATTGCTCGACATGTTGTTTGTTGAGGTGCATACTAAATTAGGTATTTCTTTTATAAATGATGACCATTACGTCCATCCATTATGACCGAGGTAATATTGATCTCTGATAGCATGCAACGTCAATATTTAAACAGTACTTATGGTCTTTGTAAAACAATCGACTAGCGGCCATGACAACTTCTCGAAACAATAATACAAAACAGCAACTGTTTGAATAGCTGAATTTAAAGCTTTCGTGAGACATAATTTTATAGCGAATGATTTCAACGATTTAACGTAACAGACGGTTCAGTGGAACCCACCCTAAAAGTTCAAAATAAAAAAAATCGGTCAAAAGCATGTCGAACCATGCTCAGTGTAAGGTTCTGTAGTTATTCGAAGACGGCTGCGCCGATTACGTTCGAAATAGTTTTATTTTAAAGTACAGATACCTACTTATTGAAAACCACGAATAGAAAATAAGTTCTAGCAAATATATAATAATATGATTGACTTTAAACTTTCGTGTGACATAATAACTAGTATATCGTATATTTAGCTGCGCTTGCTAGTCGCCTGGCACTACTGGCGCGAACGAAGGCTCAGTGATTGATTATGGAGACCTAGGCTCTCCGAAACGTGTCGCGCGTAGTGGCTAAATAATATACGTCCATATAACCGTTTACCTAATTATATTTATAATACACCGTGTTTTTTTTATTTCCGTTAATTTTAGGGGACTATTCTCCAGGTTAAATCGAGCTACTTTCGCTAAGAAACTAGTGTCTTAACAATTAGGGTTTTTGAGTTATTATAAAAATAAGTTTGTCAGTTAACACGGTGTTTAACGTTCTTACCATCTTTTTTTTCGTTTTTTCGTACATAAAGAGGTTTACATTGACAATAATTCACCGTAAGAAGGTTACTGACGTAAGTATGTTTGATATTACCAATTTTTCGTTTTACTTATGTCACATAAATGTCATAATTAGAAACAATTGGTCTTAGAAAATGCTACGGTTTTATGATCCTCCCGGATAAATTAAAAAAAAGTGAAAAAAAAATTGGACCAAATTTTTTTTTTCGAATTTGTAAAAAGTGATGCACCAGGTTACTTCTATCAACCTACCAAGTAACCTGACGAATTTAACGGAAATCAAAAAGAACACGGTGTATATATGATATAACAATGAAATACAGTGATTTACGTTGTTTTGATTAATTTAGTTAGGATTTTAAATGCATTTTTCAATAAAATGGTAAGTACCTACTGCAAGTTTGTACATTTGTCAGCCTCCATAGCCTAGTTGGTAGTGACCCTACGAATCAGGAGGTCCCGGATTCGAATCCCGGCGAGGGCATTATTTGTGTATTTATCACAAATATTTGTTCCTTGGTCGTAGCTATCTATTTATTCATGTATCTATATGTATCTATCTATTATATATATCGTCGCTTGGTGCCCACATCACAAGCCTTAATTGAGCTTACCGTGGCGTGGGAGTAAGTCGATTTGTGTAAGATGTCCCAAGATATTTATTTATTTATACCTAACCAAACAGAGTATAGTGAAAGTCTAATTAAAACTTAAAACGTACATATCTTATCTCTATTGTATAATAGGATTAATAAGCAGTTAATATTTCATTTTTATCACTTTATTACGGTTTAACGATATTACTTTTTTTACAACGTAGGTAAACATCAACTGTTATTAAATTGTGAATACACTTTACTAAGTACCTAAGTACTCGTATATCTACACTACATTAATGAGCTACGGAGATTTAATACCTAGTTTTAGACAACAGTAATATAAGAAGTGGTTAAAAGAGACAGGTTGAAACTAAATAAAAGCAGGATTATATTTTAACAACTGGGTCGCGTTTTATAAAGTTACAATTTACAATTTCGCTGTTTGCCTCTCTTTCTTGCCAATATGTGCGTGCGGTAGAGAGGCAAACAGCGAAATTGTAAATTGTAACTTTATAAAACGCGACCCTGGTCTTAATCGCGTAAGCTTACGTTTAATTTTATCCTGACGTTTCGGGCATGACGTTACAACGGTGGTCTGGCCTGCTACCGCGAACATCGAAGTTCGCAAATTTCGGGGATTTTTCTCTGTCACTCTAATGACGCCTTCGTTGGAGTGACAGAGACAAATCCCCGCAATTTGCGAACTTCGATGTTCGCGGTAGCAGGGCTGCTTAAAATTAAACGTAAGTTTACGCTATTAAGACCAGCGGCCCTACCGAGAAAAACGAAATTCGTAAAGGGCCGCAAATTAAGACAAAAAAAGAGCATTTTTTTGGTTTTCTAATCTAAAAATGCGCTTTACTATACTGTTGGTCAGTAGAAAACAAAAAACATGAAACACATAAATATCAATAATTTTGCATACTTATTGTGAAACACAATAATTTTAACTAAATACGTATGTGAATGTTTAAGGTTAGCAATAAAACCAAGATTGTGTTCTAAAAGTCTTTTGTTATAACTGATGTAATTTTTTTGATTTGTTTATTTTCTTTTGTTTTCTACTGACAAATCCTATACAACAGTAGAAACTAATTTAGAAAATAATTTCGTGTTTCGCGGTAGGGTCGCAGTTTTGTCGTTAAAATATGAGTGCCATGAGTGGTAATCGTGAAAGTTTAAATCAATATATTATTGTAAAAGGATTGATTTGAAAACCAGACTGTTGATCCCACATTTCATATATACGAAACTAATAAAACAGCAACTGTTTATATGACATCTCACAGTATAAGTGTACAGTCGAAGACAAAATAAGGGGTATACAAAAACGTTCAAAAATATGTCCCAGTGTACTCTAATTCAGTGTAATAAGAACGTCGTAACATATTTATGAACGGATTCTTTCATTATTTTTGCACTTGACTGTACCGTTTACCAATAAAATATGTACTTACACTACGTACATAGTTACCTATATGTATAAATTTGCTTTGTTTACAATATTAATTTATTTGTAACTAATTATGTTAATAATGTGTACCTATAGTTACACTAATGTATGAATTTAGTACATAATTATAGGTATGATAAAATTGTTAAATGACCTATAATGTATAATCGTATAGGTATATAAAATTTCGATGGAATGAGGATGCAAAAATAAATAAAAAAATATATTATTCTCGGTAGAAGAATTCAGAAGAACCAAATAAAAACTGGCCAAGATGGATGTCGGGCCATGCGTAGGATTCCGTTGTTATTAAAAAACGGCAGTACCGACTCTATAAGCCCGCTAGTCATGATATATTTTTTATTTTTTGGACCCACAGATCAAAAGTTAGAATAAAAAAATTGTCTCCCGGTGGGAGGGGGGGACATTTTATTCTGGGGCGGTTATCTCCGAAAATATTTACTTCAGAAAAAAACGTACTTTTGGTAGCCCTGTTTTTTTGGCCTAGACAAAGATACACAACACTATAGGATTACAGCAAAATAAGAAAAAGATAAAATATTTTTTTAAATTATTTTGTTGTACCACTTTGTTGAGTTTGTTGGCGTGATTTATCTTATCTAGGTACACCTTTACCGAATAGTTTACTACGAAACCCTAAAAATTAATTTGGAAAAAATCCTTCCGATTTCACTAAATTCACCACATTTGTCGAAACTTGTGAAAACTAAATCTAAAAGTATCAACATATTTAGGTACCTTGAAATTATGAATATACAAAATATTGCTAAAGTTAATATTAACATATATATAAAATACTTAATTTATATATATTATAAATTTATAGATTAGATTAAATGGCTGTAAAATACAATAGCTCTATTTTTATAAAATAAACAGTTTATTTTTTTATTTGCATCAACCTACTACCTACATTGTTTCTTTTTTTTTAACTTATAGATTAGATTTAGATTGGGTTGGTCAAAATCAACAATACATTATTAATTGTTTTACTGATTTGAGCATTCCATGTTACCAAATTAAAAAAAAGCGACAATGAAATTCCTACCTTAGTTCGATTTTTTTATTAAAAAAAAGTAAAAATACGTTTTTTTATAATGAAGCCCCCTAATTATACCGACCTAAGTAAATCGGCAGTGCTGCGGTTTTGGATTTAATTCACATTTCGTAAATAGATAGTAGGTTACAGTCACGTCTAATAATATGTATACATTTCGGAACGTATGTCATAGGCATAAGGATTTTAATCGTATACATATTATTAGAGCCGTCCGTACATGTTTTTTTAGTAAATAATTTGAAAAAGATGTTTTATGAATGAAAAGTTTACCAACCTTCCATGTGCCAAGCCCGATAATCGGGCAGGTCTTCCCATTGTTGAAGGTCACCACTGGAACAGCCATCACAAACCGGCAAATGTAGTATAAAACTGCAGAACAAAGACCCGTCTGTCTCGACGTGCGGATTCCTACTGACTGGGCGCACGGTGTATTTATAAAGAGGTTAAGGTTACGACTGTGTGGTTCCTTTGCGTCGATCGATACGAATTTCTGTCGACGTACCATGAGTTGGAAGGTAAAGAATACGTTACGTGGATTTTAATTGTGTTGTAGTTTCCTCAACTTTTCCAAATTTGAATATTTTCATATTTTTTCTACTTAGAATCGCGAGCTCTTTCGATCCACATTAGCAGAAAAAAGTGTCACGAGAATTCCATATTTTTTTTGTCTTCCACTGAGTTACGGTCGAAGAAAGAATATAAAAAATAGTAGCTCAATGGATTTTTTTTTGGGACTTTTTTGAATTTCTATCAGGATCGAAAGAGCTCGTGATTCTGAGTAGAAAAAACGTAAAAAAGTCACGTAAAGCATATTGGAGCGAGCGTGATGGCCTGCTTTACGTATCGAGTAAAACCTAATTTGTTACCGATACTTGCAAAGTCATGGTACGGTTAGTTTCATTTTATGTATAATTAACAGTCTTTGTATGTATAATTAACAGCAGCACTATTCATTATACTTACACATGGAATTAGGCCTACCTATGTATAGCGAGCAGTGTAGGCGAAATACGTGTGGCTACAGTAAAGGAAATGTTTTTGCGTAACTTATTGACCTTGTCATAGTGACATGAGCGAAAAAGCCATGTGAATCGATCTTGAATGTACGTCAGCGTCAAATACTTAGCAATAAAAACAGTGAAATAGTTCGGTATACCATACTTAGGGCTATCAACACTACTATCGTCTCGAATTACCCAATACCAGACCTAAGCCCCACATAAAACGGCCATTTTTATTCCTCTGACTTACTTTGTAAATAATACTTAGCGCCAGTTAATGCTCATATTCACAAAAATAGGTACCTATAATGATGTAATGTTTGCTAATGAAAAATTTTATTAATATTATGCTTATAGTTTCCGAGTAAAGCGGCTGTGACAGACGGACAGACGGGCATGAGTAATCTATAAGAGTTTGACCACGGACCCTAAAAATGGAAAAAAACGCAAATACGTATAAACACCAGTCGCGCCAACGAAACCGTACCCTAACCCTGACACGTAACTGACGTAACATGGAAATTATCAGTCCCATTCAATTCGAGACTAAATTTGTGCAAAAACTGATCTTATATCGTTCGGAAATAAGAACCATTATCCTATAAACTTCGTAAGCTATGCCACTTTTACGGGACTTGCTTAATGATTACAAATTTTAACCTTAGAACTTGAGAATAAAGTTCATAATGTCCTGCTTTAAATACGCAATTCAGAATTCGAATTAGGAACTCGCGAATTTTTGCATTACTTCGTAAAGATCCTATCTTAATAATACATGTTATTGAACTATGAACCTTATCGTAATATGTTAGAGCTCTTTTGTAATGGCAAGACCGCAGGGAGATGACGTTTTTGCTGCGATAGTTATGTATGGTGGAAAAATTTGGATCCTTGCTCTTCCGTGGTTTTATGACGGTGACTCAAAAAGGAAACTAATAGACGATTAGACAGTCAGTCATTTTCCATCAGTCTTGTAGGTATCGAAACTAAAAGGCATAATTTAATGAGCGTCTGGTGTCTTACGCTGGCGGCTTATGATGGTCGGCCTACTACCGCGAAAATCGAAATTCGGAAATTTCGAGAATTTTTCTCCGTCACTCAAACGAAGGCGTCATTAGAGCCGTGTGGTGATGGTAGTAAGAATACATTTGTCACCACTCCAACTCCTCCTGCGGGTGTCGTAAGAGTCGACTAAGGGATTAAAGTGTCACTGACCATTCCCCAAGATTGATGATGTGCAGCAGCTTCATCATAGTGGACACATTACTGAGATCGCCAATCCGCTTGCCAAGCGTGGCGATTATGGGCATTTACCTCCTAATGCGTCTGTACGCATAGTTAATAGGAGAGGCCTACGTCCAGCACTGGACTATCATAGGCTGATGATGATGATGATTTCGAATATAGTCGGTCCAGCCGTTTTTGAATAACTACGGAACCCTACAGCATGGCCAGACATGCTCTTGGCCGGTTTTATTAATTTTCAAATGTTTCCAAGCTAGTGTGAAGACATGTGGTTTAGGTAGGTAGTTAACAACAAGTAGCAACATGAGTCATATATTATGCATAAAATATGGCAACCTTGAACCCGGCAGTAACCTCGCTAACGTGATAAAACAATAATATACCTTTTCACGTTTTTTTTTTCATTTTTAAGGGCACTAAATAAATAAATATGTTAAGGACATTTCTTTTTAGGGTTCCGTAGCCAAAATGGCAAAAATGGAACCCTTAGGTATGTAGTACTATTACTTATTCTGTGCCTTAGGTATAGTTTCGCCATGTCCGTCTGTCCGTCCGTCTGTCCGCAGCATAGTTCAGTGGCCGTTAATACTAGAAATCTGCAATTTGGTACAGGTATACACATTAATCATGCCAACAAAGTGGTATTCAAAAATGGTATTCACTTATGTACTTTAAACGACACTAGCGCTCGGCGACGAATGCGGCGTGAGCTGGAACTACACTGCGTCGAGAGTTTGACTTTTAATGTACGAACTTCGTATTCTCTAACGAAAAACAGCGACGAACTCGCCCACAACCTCGCTCACAGCCTCGATTCCTAATGTCGAATAAAACAGCTAGGATTTTAGACAAGGCTGTCTCGACGTCGAGCTCGTTGACGAACGCAGCGTCGAATATGTGATAAACTCACTTACATTTTTGCGTAGCTACTTTGGATCTGGTAGCACTCTCTCTTCATCATCATCATCATATCAGCCGAAAGACGTCCACTGCTGAACATAGGCCTCCCCCAAAGATTGCCACAATGACCGGTCCCCTCCGAATCGCTAAACTGAAGTGGCAGTGGGCGGGGCACATTGCGCGTGGAACCGATGGCTCTCTCTGACCCAAAAATAATTCCACCCTGTATAATAGACCGATACCTACTTAAGTACCGAAAGATACTTAATACCACAGACAACATGTTGTCTGTGCTTAATACATACACAGCCATGACCAAGGAACAAATATTTGTAATCAATAAATACACAAATAATGCCCTCGCCGGGATTCGAACCCGCAACCTCCAGCTTCAGGAGGCAGGGCCACTACCAACTTGGCTACGGAGACAACAATGCCCGCCTTCCACTGCGAGCGGAACTCATTAATGGCTCCGTTTAACTTACACCGCTGACTTACAGCCGTCAACTCCATTAGTATAAGAGGCCTTCTCATCTCCGGAGCCTACCCAATGAAACTTATTTTAAAATACCTAATAGCATTAACATATATGGGAAAAGACACTGGACAGCTTACCTACCTAGTATTCTAAACAACATACCCAAACAAGATGTAGAAAATATAATAAATAATCCAATAAGGCTAAAACATTTTGTAAAAAAAACATTGACAAATTTGGAATAATACACAAATTTAAGATAATTGTAAGCATCATTTAACATTGTAGTTAAATAATATAGGGTACCTAGCACCCTTTATTGTAACTTAGTTAAGATAATTTCAATTAGAGATTGTAACTAAGTCTCATGTATCCTAGAATAGTTTTTAAAAATAAACAGATATTTTTTTTTTTTTTTAGTAATGCACTTGGCCACCGTAAAACCATACAACTATAGTCCAGTCCTACAATTCTATGGTCCACAAGTTCAACTCGTAATTAAGCATCAATGGAAATCTCTTACTTTATTTTTATCTAAGTTTTTTAATCATTAATGAGGAGACTTTGTGTAGGTAACAACTCCGTAGTCCGTCAATAATATAATAGGTAATTACAATAAATCGAAGATATTTGACTTAGTTTTGGACCATAGTTGGGAGCTTTTGGACTATACATAATTGGGTAGTTTTACGGCAGCGATGAACGTGAAACGGAGCCATTAATGAGTCCGTTCCGCCCTCAGTGGACGCGGGCATAATGCTCATGATATTAAAGGAACCTCTATCGTCGAAAGATTAAATAGTTGGTATACACACTGGCATTTATTACTCTGACATTTTGACAGGACTCTGACAGAACTCCATCTTCATCTAGAGTAAATGTTTACAAGAATATTTCTACGGGTTTTAAAGTTTTAGTTACAGTTTATTTTTATGGATGTAAGTAAGGAAATCTGTATTTTTATGTGAAGACTTCAAATTGCGCTGTGGGGTTCATAGTCCGTTTAAGGTCTTCGCACATTATAACATTTTTGTCAGCCTCCGTAGCCAAGTTGGTAGTGACTGCCTACGAAGCTGGAGGTTCCGGGTTCGAATCCCGGCGAGGGCATTATTTGTGTATTTATTTATCACAAATATGTGTTCCTTGGTCGTGGCTGTGTATGTATTTAAGTATCTATATGTATCTATTATACCTGGGTTCGGTCGCAAAAAATTGTACAGTTACATTCATGACATCGTAACGTACGTTACATACGTGACTGAACGTTACATTCATGATCAACATAAAGCTTAGTTCAGAACACGATATATAATTTTGTACTATGTAGTACTTCAGGCAAAAAGCATGTCAAAATAGTAATATCGTTAAGAAAATTAAATAAAAATAAAAATAAAACCGCCTTCAAAAATTCGCCCGAACTAAAAAGTTAAAAATAATTTTGGTTCCTACTTCTTAGGATTTCCTACCCAAACCTTTAAACCTTTTACCCTATTCATTGAAATAAAACATTATGGCTAGGTACCCTACAGATTTCTTAGAAGTCGGTGCCAAGCCGAATACGTTCATAGGTAAAGCTTTGTAACTTACTGTCACTCCGGTTACGCTTTTATCAACAGAATGGTCTGCCTCAGTCATTTTCATGAAAGCATAACCGGAGTGACAGTAAGTTACAAAGCTCTATCAAATACATATAAGTACTCGCGAAGTGAACATATTTGGCTTGGCACCGACTTCTAAGAAATCTGTAGGGTACCTAGCCATAATATTTTATTTCAATGAATAGGGTAAAAGGTTTAAAGGTTTGGGTAGGAAATCTTAAGAAGTAGGAACCAAAATTATTTTTAACTTTTTAGTTCGGGCGAATTTTTGAAGGCGGTTTTATTTTTATTTTTAAAATATTTTATTTTTTGCTTTTTAGTAGTGTAAATATAAAATCGTTATTCAGTATGCTCTAAATACTTATAATTAGAATGTACTGCACTGTAGTAGGCCATAAAACCTGAACTGGCGAACTTATATGAATACAAAAACAATTTCAAAGGTAACAGACTTAGCATGCCAATATTATTTAAAGAATCACTAACCGCAAACCGACATGTCGTAACTACTAAGCAAACACTTGAATTGATCTCGAAAATGTATGACATTTGTTATATACAAAGAATGATCCTCCAACCCCTAATCGTTAAGGAGTTATACCTTTCGTCATCAGCTCACCAACATGAGACTATGACCACCTAAAGGCAAATACTCGAATAGCCTCCAAAATATATGAAATATGTTATATTTAAAGAATTATCCCCCAACTCCTAATCTCCAAGGAGTTGTACCTTACATCATCAGCTCACCAACATGAAAGGATGACCACCTAAAGGCAAATACTCAAATAGCTTCCAAAATACACGAAATATGTTATACTTAAAGAATTATCCCCCAACTCCTAATTGCTAAAGAGTTGTACCTTCCATCATCAGATCACCAACTTAAGATGTTCATGACTAGATGCAAATACTTGGTTAGTCTTCGAAAATAAATGAAAAATGTCATGTGTGCCTACAACATTTGAAGAGTTCCCTCGATTTCTCCAGGATCCCATCATCAGATCTGGATTCGGTGACAATGGGACCAACTAGAAGGTATACCCTTTCAAACAAAAAAAGAATATTTCAAATCGGTCCACGCGTCTTCGAGTAATCGGGGAACATACATAAAAAAAAAAAGATTTCGACGAATTGTAAACCTCCTCCTTTTTGAAGTCGGTTAATTACTTAATAAGATAATATTTTCTTCGGTTACCGCGAAGATTACTCATGAAATAAAACTATGAAAACGGATAAACTCGGAGTCATCCGCAGACCACGAACCCTGTAAAGTGTTCGAAACGTCGGAATGAAGTTAAAAATAGTTAATATACGCGAGTTTATCCGTTTTCATTGTTTTATTTTACTTAAGAAGATTGAATTTCTGAAAAAATGTAATCTCCGCCTTACAATCGGTCATGACCGTAACGTTACACATTTCGTTACATATGTTACAATCATGACAGAAAAATCCAAACGACATCACCTCAAATCAAATTATCACTGAACTACGAATAAATACAAACAGAGACGTAGTTTCATTGTTTTAAGCGATATCATACTTTTATTAACTTTTATTAATATGTTTGAAATAACGTCCAATACTTACCCGGCAATTTAACACAAGAAAAACAATTTTCGGCGACAAATCTCGCGTCGACACACATTGTCAATTTTCATTCCAAACAAACATGACCGTTTTTGTTTTCTGAATGTTGGCGTCTTGTTCAATAGTTTTGCCAATAAATAAAAGGTAAAAGCAACCAAATCGTGTATGTAGAATGGCAAGAATAGATGTTTTGATGCCGTTATTTTCATGACGTTACACACGCAACAAAAAATTGGACACTTTTTCCAAGTTGAATAAATTTATTATGTTTAATGATACAATAATGGCATTTTGTAAATACGTTGGAAAAGTAACCCAGAACTCAAACCGAACTTACGAACACAATAAAGCACAAAAGTTTAGCTAAAATGTCATATTTTCCTTAATTAGTGTAGTAGTTGGACAAACAGTTTTTATATGGAGTAAAACTAGTGACAATTGAAAAAAAACGAAAATATATAGAATTGTGTAAGGAAAATCAAGATTTCATGGTTCTAACTAAACTATAGAGAGTTTCTTTTCAGATGAATGTGGAATGTATATTCGTTATTAAAACAGAACTGATGCCATGACAAAAATAAAATGAGGACAACCAAAAACAAACTATGGTACAATTTTTTGCGACCGAACCCACCTATATATCGTCGTCTGATACCCACTTCACAAGCCTTAATTGAGCTTACCGTGGTACAGTCAAGTGCAAAAAGAAGTATCGAAAGAATCCGTTCATAAATATGTTACGACGTTCTTATTACACAGAATTACAGTGCACTGGGACATATTTTTGAACGTTTTTGTATACCCCTTATTTTGTCTTCGACTGTACTAGGTTGATTTGTGTAAGATGTCCCAATCCCAAGATATGTATTGTATCCAGTGGCGTAACTATATCATCTGGGGCCTGTGGCAAATTATTTTGATGGGGCCCTATCAGTAAAAATCGTCACATTGTACTCAGTTTAATTTTAAATTTAAATTCACGGCGTCTTGGGCCGGGGCCCTCTTGGGTCGGGGGACCGTGGCATTTTGCCAGCCCTGCCACCCTATTGTTACGCCACTGATAGGTGGGCTGGCAAAGCCAATAAGTAAATGCCGACACACACGAACATGGCAGGCCCAGGAGATGGCTGGACCATTTGGACTCATTCCTTAACTATATCGGTGTCCCACTGCTGGGTAAGGCCTGAATGCTGATACCTGGAGGGTTACCACGATCTATTAGCGCGATTCAGTTTAGGACCTAAACGGGTCAAACGCAAACCCATGTTGAGTCTTTCCGGTGGACATTTTAAAAGTTAAGGGCTATGAGAGTTAATTTTGTTATTAAACCCTTATTGTCATTTAAAGGCACTCCTTTCCTATTGAATTGTATGATAAAATCACGACTACACTCCTTCCAGTTGCTTACTATTGGCCACAGGAAAGAGGGGCTCTACAGTTCAGCTGAACACGCACTTTTTCTTTCCTGTGGTCGATAGTCAGCAACCTGTGGACAGATAGTGATGATTTTTATCATACAACGCAATGTAAAATGAGTACGTCTTAATGAAGACAAGGCTTTCATAAGAAAATTGCATTGTGTCAGTTTCATACAATATACAATAACTCACCAGTTTAGTTATTGTATGGACTACGATAAATAGATAAAACGGGACCGTCATAAGCGGTGGCTTTCACTCTTGCATACTTGTTAGAACGTGACGGCAACGCCGACAAACGATTAGATGCGGTACCATCATAAGCCTACTGAATCGCATTTAAGAGGTTTTGTGCTTTCTTCTGCCAGTTGTTACGGAATAAGTCTAAAATTAAATCGTTCCCTCATCTCGAATTGGCAACTTCGCGTCGGCATCCACTCAGTGGCTTTGCCAGCCCACCTATCTGGACGCATGCAGTACACGCGGCCAGCCCAGCCCCACTAGAGCCTAGCGGTTTTTCTGGCCATGTCAACAATGCTCGGTTTCGAGCGATGGTGTTCCGGATATTTGTTCCATTCTTTCAGAAAAAGTGTAGGTCGTTCCGCACTCAGTGGCGTAACAATAGAGTGGCAGGGCTGGCAAAATGCTACGGGCACCCGACCCAAGAGGGCCCCGGCGCAAGAGGCAGTGAATTTAAATTTAAAATTAAACTGAGTACACTGTGACGATTTTTACTGATAGGGCCCCATTAATAGTTATTTGTTATACAAGGGTGCAAAGTTGTATTTTACCCGCGAGTATGAAATTGAAACACGAGTAAGCGAAAGGATTCTATAGTTGAACCACGAGCGAAGCGAGTGGTTCTAAAATAGAATCCTGAGCGCAGCGAGTGTTTTAACATACGAGAAGTAAATAGTTATTTGTTATACAAGGGTGCAAAGTTGTATTTTACCCGCGAGTATGAAATTGAAACACGAGCAAGCGAAAGGATTCTATAGTTGAACCACGAGCGAAGCGAGTGGTTCTAAAATAGAATCCTGAGCAGCGAGTGTTTTAACATACGAGAAGTAAAATACATTTGCACCCGTGTGTAACACAAAACTTTTCCCCTCACTATAGCGAGGAAACTCAAAAAAGGTAATTATTTGTTCACATTACAATCATCATCGGGTTAGTGATGATAATTTTCCAAATGCATCATGTATTTAATGCAAGATTTTGTCACAGAAAAACTTACCACGAAAAAGTAAACGCAGCACGATTTTAACACATTCCTGTAGTTGCACACCAACGCCAATGCATTATTAAATCATTCTCATTCATTATTTTTACAAAATTATAACAGAACACCCTGAAAGTTGTTTAGTTTACTATTTTTATGCGTGTTCGAGTCGGTAAATAAAGATTATAACCTATAATATTCTTTGACAATGTTGACGTTGACATTTTCTGCGTTTTGTGATTGCATCTAGTCATCTTCACTAAAACAATTGTTACTTATGGAATTTTAGGATTTATATGTTAAAATCATCATATTATATAAAGGTTTGTATTTTACACTAAATTCTCAAACAAATTATTTAATTATCATTAATATGGAACAATTTCCATGAGCATTTTACGTTTTGTTATTCCAAAACCAAGATCTTTACTTTGCCACACAAGTGAATAATATGCGTTTTTACACGTTCGTATTAAAGGATAAACGAGCGCTTTACGAGCTAGTAAGGGGAAAATACATTTGCACCCGTGTGTAACACAAAACTTTTCCCCTCACTATAGCGAGGAAACTCAAAAAAGGTAATTATTTGTTCACATTACAAACATCATCGGGTTAGTGATAATATTTTTCCAAATGCATCATGTATTTAATGCAAGATTTTGTCGCAGTAAACTTAGGACGAAAAAGTAAACGCAGCACGATTTTAACACATTCCTGTAGTTGCACACCAACGCCAATGCATTATTAAATCATTCTCATTCATTATTTTTACAAAATTATAACAGAACACCCTGAAAGTTGTTTAGTTTACTATTTTTATGCGTGTTCGAGTCGGTAAATAACATGAATGTAGGATTAATATGGATTTGACAACGTTATAATAATAGCAAGAACGAAAGGGATGGTCTTATGAAACTTTTTACTAGTGGAAGTGAAAAGGAACGATAATCGTCCGTCCTTATCACTGTGCCACTATTTTTTGTGGGTGTGTGCATTAGATGCTAAATGTAAGTGCCAGACAAATGCGTTGAATAATGGTTGAATACGTCACTAAGTGCCTGTGTGGCACTTTCGTCTTAGTAGTAAGTGACTATGTCTATCCCTCTTAGTGGCACACTATGTGCGGCCCCTCGGTAAATAAAGATAATATCCTTTGACAATGTTGACGTTGACATTTTCTGCGTTTTGTGATTGCATCTAGTCATCTTATCATCATTCACTAAAACAATTGTTACTTATGGAATTTTAGGATTTATATGTTAAAATCATCATATTATATAAAGGTTTGTATTTTACACTAAATTCTCAAACAAATTATTTAATTATCATTAATATGGAACGATTTCCATGAGCATTTTACGTTTTGTTATTCCAAAACCAAGGTCATTACTTTGCCACACAAGTGAATAATATGCGTTTTTACACGTTCGTATTAAAGGATAAACGAGCACTTTACGAGCTAGTGAGGGGAAAAATAATTTGCCACAGGTCCCAGATGGTATAGTTACGCCACTGGCCCGGTGTTTCTATGCGATTTTGTAACGCGTTTTTTGGTTCTTTAACATCACCACTTTATTTACCGTTTTATAAAAGCAAACGAGACTATTATGCCAGAATAACAGACAAACATGCGTCTGCTACAAGAAAATGACTCCACTATTTATACGCAGTTCATCAATAATTTGGGAACGGTAATTACTTGATTGTTGCGACTGAATAATCGCATAGAACTACCCGGCCGCACTACTTTTATAGCGTGCTTTTCCCAGCAACGACAGAATAGCGAAACAAAAGAACCGATCTCGGAGTCAGACGGCCTAGAACCCAGCGGACACACCTTCCCAGTCTTGACCTTCGCCAGCTGCGACACCTACCGGTTCAGCGTGGACAGCTTCGGCTTGAGCACGGCCAGTCGGGGTTCCGAGGGTTACGCGCTCGCTACTGGCTGGAATGGTAATAAATAAAAATAAAAAGCCTGTTTATTCCAACCAACTTAATACATATACATTAAAAAAAAAATTACACTTTGTTTGAGTAACTAACTTATTTTTTGTCTACAGCGAGTTTTTCTTGATATGCTATAACTTTAACGGAAGCTTATTTAGGTCAAATATAACTAATTTCTCTATGAAACTAGTTTTTTAACTCTTACTGTTATTGAGTTATTAAAAAAATAAGTTTAATCACTGAACATGTGTATTGCAACCTTTATTACATTCTAATGTTACTTATTTTGACATGTGCCGTCAGTTACCTGAGATTAACTTTTATTTTATTCTTAAGGTTCTCTCACACTTACCATTTAATTTATTATGTATGAAAACAAAAAAAAATATTTTTATCGAATTTTCCAAAAGCCTGTATACCAGACTACTTCTATTAATGTCCCAAGTAACCTGTCTTATTTATAGCATATCGAAACGAACACCCTGTATAAAGGTTTTCATTTTCCTAAGTACTTAATTATATCACTTACACTATTCTTAATTTTTATTATGAGTTGTAGTAGGTTTGGACTCTCGGGTAAAGGCCTCCTCCAAATCGTGCCATTTCACTCTATCCTGAGCTACTTGCGGCCAGTTTGCAATTTTTCGCGTGATGTCGTCAGCCCAGCGGGCATTTGGTTTTCCTATTCTTCTTTTTCCTTTCGGCCCCTTCCATGTTCCATGTGATGATCTTAATTTTTCTGCATGCATTCATGGCTAGAATGGTACTTGGGTCAATCAAACGCATACCCATGTTCGGAGTCTTTCCGGTGGACAATCTAAAAGCCTTACCTTCATTGAGACGTACTCCCTTTTCATTGCGTTGTATGATAAAAATCATTACTACCTGTCCACAGGCTGTTAACTACCGACCACGGGAAAGAAAAAGTGCGTGTTCAGCCGAACTGTAGAGCCCCTCTTTCCTGTAGCCAATATTAAGCAACTGGTAGAAGTGTAGTCGTGATTTTTATCATAAAATTCAATAGGAAAGGAGTGCCTTTAAATGACAATAAGGCTTTGATAAGAAAATTAACTCTCATAGCCCTTAACTTTTAAAATGTCCACCGGAAAGACTCATAACATGATTTTGAGTTTGACCCACTTAGAAGCTACCTAAAGATCCTGCTTCCTAAACCTGGGGGCCACCATGTGAGCAAATGCGATTCATTTTATGTTCGACCGGTCAGGTTTTGACAGTTTTATTCTATGGTGCTGACACATCGTGATTCAGATTCAGACGCGGATCCAGGGGAGGGGGGGGGGGGACAATAGGGGCACTTGCCCCCCTAAACGAAATTCTGGATCCGCACCTGGGTGCTTAGACAAGTTGCCAATCGCTAACGCTCAGTCGTCAATCGTAAACGAAAGGCAGCTAACTGTCTTTGTGGCATTAATAGGAAAGAGTGACAGAGAGGAAAAACTACGATACGGTACAAAGCGTTAGCGATTGGCAACTTGGCTAATCATGCTGTTCAGATGAGGTCCTAAACTGAATCGCATTAAGTAGTGGATCGTGCCTACCCCTGTTCTAAGAGCTATATTTGTTTCGATCAAATATTTTATCGTATTTTGACGTATTGTGGATGAAAGTTTGTTTACAAACTCTGTCATTCTCAGATGTCTAGATTTTAATCCAAATAATTACCGTAGCCGTTATTTTCCTATGGAATTTCAGTTCTAATTTAATTTAGTCCTTAAATTAATTTAATTTAATTCAGTAATTTAGTTCTTAAAAGGCACTGATTAATGACAATGAAATGATTTTTATTTTCGCAGATCAAGATCCAAAAACTCATGTGCATTCAAGCGTAATTGTCGTACAAGCACTAAAGGATGAAACACATTTTAACTCGACATCTGATAAAGATGATAGTCTAACAGAGGACCCCAGACCTGTTTCTAATGACATAGCGGAATTAACAAAAAACACAAGTGGCAAGACATTAACAGAACTGAAGGAAACGTCAAGTGTCGGAAAATACAAAAGTGAAGCAGAAAATATAGAAAACGCAGAAGGAGAAAACAGGACTGCAGATACAACGAACGAAAGAGACGTGGAAATAGAAGAAGCAACAGATCAAGGAAATGTAGAAGTAGAGAACAGGACAAGACAAAACGATTTTGACAATCAAGACGAACAAATGTTTTCAGATAATGATCATGCTCAAAATTACAATATTGAAGTGCTCAGTCAATCGTATATGAATTCAACTGTCATTAGCATAGACGAAATATCATTGATACATGCTTCTGACCCCGACATGTCTGACAGTGAATTTACCATTATTAATTTTGATATAGAACCAAAGTCACATGGAGATACAGACACGAATCTTCAAACAGTTCCTAATGCCCCCCAACCGGTTGTCGATGGTCAAGAAGAATCGGAAATACCAAATCAATCAGCCACTCAAGCTGTCAAATCTATGATGAAACAACAAACCACTAACAATAGAAAACAACTGTGCGGAGTGATATCTTTAAATAAACAAAATAAAATGAAAGATCCTATAATAAACAGGACAATAGAAGGAGTATTGGACGAGACAAAACTTCAAGCTTCTACTAAGGGAAATGATATGAATGAAAACCGCGAAACCTTAAATCAGACCGTGACTGATGAATGCTCAGTAAATCCTAATGTTGATACGAATGCTCCAGAAGAGGAAGGAATATTAGAAGTACACAGAGACATTCAAAATAACCAACTAATCTCGAACAAAACTTGTATCATCGTCAACAATACCGCGGGTAAACACGAGCTAACGTCGGCGCCAAAAGAAGAAACGACACAGCCAATCGATCAAATTATACACAGTATACCTTATGAAAAAGATGATTCTCCACACCGTGACCATGATGTAAATACTGAACAAGCAGGGAAAAAATCCATTAATTCTAAAACCTCGACCAAAGCCGCAGACATTAAAGAGCTTAATGTAAATAAAGATTCACACGATGGCTTGAAACGTGATAAAAAACCAGAAACTCGATCACTTGATCGGGTACCTTCAATCGAATCAATGTTGAATCCAAATAATGCGGAGATTAATCAATACTGTAGCACTATGGGGACATGTGAGCAATTTGCTGAAAATAAGATCGAAGCAAAATCTTCGGCATCTATAGCAATCGCTGAAAGTATAATTACCGAAGAGGAGCTCTATTCACTATTGGTACAAAAAAGCGTGATAGAGGATAATTTAGATCACAGAGTGGCAGCAAAAATCGAAACGAATAAAACACTTAATGAAGCTAAACCTTTTATAACAATAGAGTCTGGTAATTCATTACACCAAACATTGAACGGCAACGAGAAAAACGTTGGTTCAAAAAATCTGCTACCGAAGACCAATCTAAACTCAATACAATTAATACGTAAGTCACACGATGAAATGAAATCAATCGAACACGCAAATGA
The DNA here is from genome assembly GCA_025490895.1 of Thaumatotibia leucotreta. Classification (NCBI taxonomy): domain Eukaryota; kingdom Metazoa; phylum Arthropoda; class Insecta; order Lepidoptera; family Tortricidae; genus Thaumatotibia; species Thaumatotibia leucotreta. The sequence goes on along the minus strand of JALPQI010006744.1, from coordinate 19,720 downwards.
AGACACGGCTGATTCTGCAAAAAACGAAGAGCGAATAAGATCAGCATTTGATTTTGAGTCCGCACAGATCTGCCTAGCTTGTCAATCTACGAAAACTCTTCTCGACCCAGGTCGGAAAGAGTTTAAAAAGCACTATGATTCCCTAATAACGCTGAACACGAGTGATGTGCCTAGCAAGAATTGGAGCACATTTGTGCCAGTGAAAGCAGACCCGATAGCCATTGAGCCGCGGCCGGTGGACTACGATCCTCGGCAACCACCTCCAGGTAAGATTTAAATATACTTTTAGCTTGGTGACGGCAGTAGCTATAAATTTTTCGCCGTGTCAAATCTTCCCGTGGGTGTCATACCAGCCTAAGACCAGTCATTTGAAAAGTCGTTTTGAATAAGAAAACATGTGTATACTATAAAAACGTTTATTTACTGCGAAAGATCACTAAAGGGGATTTTATGTTTTAAAAATAACGCTATCTAAATGCAATCCTTTCCTGGTCTTTCACTCATTCAATCTTGATTGGAAATTTCCCATCACTGCCCGCAAAGTGTTCTTCGTAATTGCTTGCATTTCGTCGCGAATATTTTCCTTTAACTCTTCTACAGTGCTCGGGTTACTGATATAAACTTCACTTTTGAGATATCCCCATAAATAAAAATCCATCGGGGATAAGATAATAAGATAATTTGTTGTGCCAACATAAAAAAAAGTCTGGGCTTCGCGGTGGCCAGATTATGTTACCCCTTTTAGAAATCACTTTTTCTCCATGTGCAACAGCTTCATCGTAGTCCAGCTAGTGACTTTGAGAGGCGGGTGATGTGATGTGATACAGTTTAAAGATCAGCTTGATTTGTAGTGTGATTATTCACTAAAGACAGAGTGATTTTTTATTCACCGTTAAAATCTTAGAGGGTTACTTTTGTGATGATATTGACGAACTTTTACTACGGGAGTGGGACCGACGTCACAAAAAAAAAATTCTCGCGTCGAATGTGGAAATTTCATGGGAGAATTTCATCAATATGACTTCAGAATTAACCATTTAAAGTTTGGCCGGTTTATAGAAAATCAGCCTGTATATAACATCAACTAAATTCAGCGAAATAACTTTTGACACTATCACAATTTTTCAAAAAAAAGAGGAAGTATCTCAATTCAACTGAATTTTTTTGTACGTATGTTACCTGATATCTCCGAGAATCATGAACCGATTTTAAAATTTCTTCTTGTGATCGAACGTGTATTACCCCGAGATGGTCCCGTTGGCACCAAGTTGGGGTCTGATGATGGGATCTTGGAGAAATCGAGGGATGTCTTCAAATGTTATACGTACATGTATGGCGCTTTTGGTAATTTTCATTCATTTACAAGAATTTGCATTCAGAAAGTAGGATTTGAGGAAACCAATGATAGAAACAATTCGGGGATCTTGGAGAAATCGGTTGATGTCGGTTAAAATTTTTCATTTGGTGATTTATTAAGTACAGGAAACGACTTTTCCATTTATGAGGTTTGAGGTGTAATTTAAGTCTCACTTCGATTTCAGGGGCTTATCCCCAACAAGGAGGTTATCCCCAACCGCCAGGTTACCCGCAAGGGGGCTACCCGCAGGGCGGCTACCCGCAAGACGGCTACCAGCAAGGCTACCCACAACAAGGGTATCAACAAGGCTACCCGCCACAGGGCTACCCGCCACAAGGCTACCCACCACAGGGCTACCCCCCGCAGGCCCCGCCGCCACAAGGTATCTATCTCTACTGTATTAAATTTAGAGATAGGAAACCTTGAGCTGAACCTACGAACAAATAAAACATGGAAGCCGGACGCCATACTAAATTGCCTTTCAAAAACGGTCCTGAATTTTAGTTGACAATGTCACCCCCTCTTATTATCTATCTTATCGTATGTAAGCCGATGTTTTGTAGTTTTCGAGTTATGAATATTAGAAAATTTTTTTTTGAGAAATTCTGGAATGAAGAAATTTATTGATAAAAAAAACTGTTGATTTTTTTTTATATTTTCTTTTTGTAAAAGTATTACTACAAATAAAGCATTTATTGACAAAAAAAATAGCGTCCTCACTTTGATACAAGTAGGATAAAAAAATACCAAATTGTGTTGTGTTGCTGTATGCTTAGCAGTAGTGGTTTCGGCTATGATGATGATCTATGCTAACATTGACTTCATCAGGCCAGAACGACATCGCGATGCAAGCAGCTAAAGGCGGCTGCATGGGCGCCTGCCTCGGAATCCTCGCCGCTACGATATGCTCTTGCTGCGCCTCGGCCCTCCTCGGTGGAGGGCAAGGTGGAGGCTATCCCCCTAATTCTAGTCTTCCGCCGATGACTGGAACGCCGGCGGCGCCAGGCACGCCAGCGGCGCCAGGCACGCCGGCGGCACCAGGAGCGCCGGCGGCGCCAGGCACGCCAGCTGCGGCAGGAACGCCAACGCCAGCTGACCCAACGGGGGCTGCGACGCAAACGTCCGCAACGCCAGCTGCCCCTACGCCAGCGGCCCAAACGCCAGAGCCCGAAACGCAACAGTGGCAGGATGACAACCAGGATTTTGGTAATTTAAACCGTACTCGTAATTATAACAAGCAACAAGCCTTCCCTTGCCGTGATAGTTGGCAAGGATCGGACAAACGCCCGTCATTTTGAAAACATAACCCTGCTCCGTACGGTAGAGATTTCGTTTCATGATGCTAATAATATTTTCATTACACTTGCTGCCTAAGCGCGCCATTGCTTGCGCGAGCTGCGGGAGTAATAGAAAAGTGAAGTTCCCTAGGGAGTAATGGAAATGTCAGTACGTCATTTAATAAGGTTATGTCTTAAAACATATTTTTTTGGCTATACCTTTATGGTAAGCGACAAAGTGGGACGTTTTACTAAAAACGAACACAATAGTACATTAGATTTCCTTGTATCTTCATATGAATAATCACTCAAATGACTAAACTCACTCAAATTTTATAAGTTATTCTTTATAGCACTAACACAATAGTACATTGTACAGCAAGGGAGGTAGTACGTACTTACCTCCTACGATATTACTAATAAGAGTGTTAGAAGCTTTTAATGACTCGACTTAGTATTCCGCTTACCGACCATGATGTATTAGTACATTGTGCATCAAGGGAGGTAAGTTTTTTGGTTGGCAAGTGTGATGAAAAACATTGTATGCATCACGGTCGGTAAGCGGAATACTAACTCGAGTCATAAAAGCCCTCCGCCTAATGGCGTCGGGCTTCTAACACTCTCGTTAGTAATACCGTACTTACCTCCCTAGATGCACAATGTAATATAATCTTTGGTTGCTCGGGATCATGTTACCAGCCTACCATTTTTTTAGAAGACGTGACGTGATCCAAATATACAAACTTTTCGAGAGTTGTTCTTCTAACGAGATTACTGTATTTCAGATGACCAAACCTAACGATGAGAAGAGTGAAGCAGCTCGTTTTAAGTGGTAGAATGATATTTATCAGAACTTCAACGAAGACACAATAGCAGCTATATAGTATTCGGCAAATAGGTCAATCGTTACGGGTATATATATTATATTATAGTGTTGTAACAAAATACAAAAGACTTGAATCATAAATACTCTTAGGCTTAACGACTTTAAAGCCGCAAAGACGTTTTCTTGCATCCATATGCATAGAAGAAGCCAATTTAATTTTCAAATATTGACGAGTCTACTTAATGGTCGCTCTATACTTACATTTTGCCAACCGCCAATCTAAGGGATGCAGTTATACGTAAGAGGAGCAAACCAATCTCGCGACCTCGCTACATCGCATAGTTGTGGTCCTTAGATAGGCCCATATTGGACCAATATGTAGAGCGGCCATAAGTGTGTTAAGGCTAAAGAAGCCGAAAGCGTGTGCAGCTTATGCACGTGCTCGTCTGCGTGGCGTACTCGTTGTAACGTAGAAAATGTCATATTAGATGGCAAACCGCATGCGTAGCGTGCGCGTGCAAGCGGTGTGCCATCTTCTATGACATTTCCTACGCTACAACGAGTACGCCATGAATCACGGACGGGCACGTGCTGCACACGCATCCGGTGTGGCTCGGCCTTTAATATTATGTAATCAAACGAAAGCTCGAACGAGAAGGTAAACTTCATAGTTGTATTATGATCGGGTCTCAATTGTTAGTCGAGTATGTATTATCTTTTCAAGGCTAATTGTGCTGTAAAGTGGAAATAAAGATAATATTTTATATTAAAGTGTTTCATTGGATAATATTGCTGGTAGTTAGATTATTTATTAAAGCCAGGCGTCCACATGTTCGTGTCGTACGCATCGGACGCATCGCATCGCATTTTTTCCACTAATATTACGAATACGATACGTACGGTGCGGAACAGTGGACGCACTTGTATGACTTTCTATACAAAGAATAATAAATGCGATGCGTCCGATGCGTACGATTCGGGTCTGTGGACGCCTAGCTTACCAGTGAATTGAAAATAGTAGCGATAAGTAAGTACCAGACTTTAGCTCTTACCGTGGGTGCCGTAAGAGTCTACCAAGGGATTGAAGTTACTGATCATTTATTGATGAGGGCAGCAGCGTGCGCATAGTGGAGAAACTACTGCTTTCGTCAAGCCTCTTGCCCATGAAACATCATCATTTATTTCCCTTAATGCCATGAAGCAGAAGGAGGACTATGAAGTTTTGTGAAGATAAGCCCCCCTGGGAATCTTTGTCGTTAACACTCTTGCCAGAGTGGTCGTGGTCATCACTTCAGCTGTTGGTGGCAAGCTTTACAACACGTCGCCACTCCTCTCTGACGGTCGCCCCCCTCGTGCATTCATACAGTGATGACGAGCCATTTACAGCAGCTTTTATCTGGTCAGTCCACCTCATAGGCGATCTTCCTCGTGGCCTGGTTCCTTCAATCTTTGCTTTGCACGCAAAGGACTATTGAGTTCAGTGAACTATCTAACAGATTAGCCACCTCGAAGGCTCGTGCCCTCAACTTTCGTCAACATTATCATCAGCCCTTGAGCTACCCACTGCTGAGCATAGGCCTCTCTTCGCGTACGCCATTCGTCACGGTCTTGTGCCAATCTTACCCCGAAGCGACACAGATTTCGTGATATCGTCAGCTAGTCCATCGAGGGGAAGGACGTCCGACGCTTCTTTTTCCTTAAAGTGGCCAACAGTCTGTTAGAATTTTGGTTTATCTGCCATCACGTTGCCTAGCAATGTGTCACGCCCAGCTCCACTTGAGTTTGAATACGGTATTCCCGACATGATTGTAGGATATCTTCAGGATATCCGGGGAGCATCATGAGACCAGGCCAAAATATTCGGTCCAAAATATGCGGTCCTAAGGATGCGGCTCCACTGAGGCGGAGAGGAGTGGAGATGTGCAAAATTGGCCAATGAGAACGCATGACAGTGTTTCGAATTTTGAATTTAAAGAATGGAATTGGTCAATTTTGCACATCTCTGCTCCTCTCCGCCTCAGTGCAGCCGCACCCTTACACGTCCTTGTCACTTGATGATTTTATTTGGTCAATCACTTGATTCGTTTTGCCTACTTAGCCAGCAATGTATCGGAAATAGTAAGTGATAAGTTGCGAGAAGTGTAGAAAGGAATGATTATGGAAACTAGTTTGTTGCCTTCATTTTCCGAATATATTCTAATATTAGAACAGGCTTTGCGTGTGGCAAAAACAGTGATACGCTAATGTAAACTGGGATTACTTTACTAAAGCGACATTTAACTAAAACTTTTAATGTGCCCGCCCATAGCGGGTAAAGTAAACGTTCTGGATCTTAACATGTCTTACAGATTACAAAGTTAATGTTGAACCTTTTGAATCTTCGAAGTTCTCCGTGCTGAGACAAAATCGCATCGTGTGAACGCGGCGTATTTTCTAAAGAAGGTTTTTTCACACTTTGTCACTGGCAACATGCTACAATTTTTGAATTTGAACTAAGAAGAAAACGAGATCGCTACATTCTAGCATTCTGCATTTGAATCACATACCTTCACAACGTTTTGGCTTCCGAGCACACGCTGTCATGGCCATACTATTCAAGTGAAATAGCCCGGATTTTTTTCAAAATTATCAAGTAACATTTAATAAAATAGTTCATAAATTAATAGTTTTCTAAACCAAACCATCAAAATGGCTCTAGTTTTACGCAATGCCGCTCTGCAGAAACACGTTTCGTTGTTGAAATGTATGAAAACACGTACTGTGGTGACGACAACGAATAAAAATAATAATCAGGCGCCATTATGTGAGTATCCGTATAATTGTTTCACCGTAGCTTTTAGTGAGTCACTGTAATTTTCACCAAGTCATCTTATTTTTTGTGCTTACGCCGTTAACACACCGAAGCAACGAGACCCTGGCGAAAATGTTTATCTATATATTGAAAGCACGTTGCTGCGCCAGGGTTTTGCATGCGAAAGTTGTTTTAGGTGTGTTCACGACGTGGTACTACGCGTCCGTGCCTAGTGGGATCCAGAGCACCCAAGCGAAACGCATGTGAATTTATATGAATGCATGTTTCGCCAGAATTTCGCCTGCGAATGTTACTATTACGAATTGGCTAATTGGCCCTAGTCTGCACTGGCGATGCGATGCGAGTTTGTATGATTATATTCTCTTCGATTCGCCAGGGTTTTGAATGAATGTTACAATGAATTTCGCGTTTTTGCTTCACGAGTCCCCAGATTTGCCCAGTAATTTTGGGCACCTGAGTAAATTCGTATAAGCACTGCACTTATTATAAATTGCGCAAGATTTCTTGGAATATTCTAGATCCATGTCATAGTTCATTTGTTTATGCTTTAAAATAAATTCATCGTATTTCAGCATTGCAGTAGATAAACATTACATGCTTAGTCTAAGTAGGTACTAATTGTAGTTTGGACTGCAATGCTGCTTAAATATACCTATTTAATAAACTATTGGCAGAGCAATAAATGTAACTGCACAATTATATTGTTCCTCCATTAGCGACAATTCCAAGGTAAGACTATTTTTTACTAATTTATTATCTAATAAAAGATTGGTATTTCGGCCCCCACCCTTTCAACGTCCATTGTGACCGTTAAAGCGTTTTTTTTTTAAAAGCTAACGTTTCCGTGACCGTTTTTTGACGTTGACGTTTAAACAATTGAAAGTTGAAATTTTCTTTTGACGACCGCGCCTGGTGTGTTATTTCGGAGAACGGTGGTCGCCGAAGGACTTTCACGCTATATATCTCGCCGGGCGCTCGTTCTTCTAAATATCATGCCAGCCGGCTTTCGCCAACGAGTATATAGCATGGATGTCCTTTGCAGTTGCGACTCGAGGTGCGGATGTCGATGTGTCGACTCTGCCCCGCGGCGTCACGTGGCCGTCGGCGACGGTTCGGTCTTATTCCGATGAAAAGAAGAAAGATTCCCCCTGTCCGACGTGCGGTTGCCCTTGCCCTTGCGGGCCTTGCGGACCGTGCGGGCCTTGCGGGCCCTGTGGTCCTTGTGGGCCATGCGGGCCTTGTGGACCCTGCGGACCTTGTGGACCTTGCGGCTGTCCTTGCCCGTGCGGTCCTTGCGGGCCTTGCGGGCCCTGCGGCCCTTGCGGACCATGTGGACCTTGCGGACCATGTGGACCCTGCGGCCCCTGTGGACCTTGCCGCTGCCCATGTCCTTGCGGACCTTGCGGACCGTGCGGGCCATGTGGGCCGTGTTGCCCTTGCCCTTGTCCTTGCCCCCCTAGACCGAAGAAGTGTCAAGCCGCAGACGAGACTATTTTGGGGGAGAAACCTCAAGAGAAGCGAGAAGCGAAGCCTTGCTGTCGCGTCGACCATGCCGCCGCTAATACTTGCGGTACTATTAAAATCGATTAGACGGTGAATTTATATATATATAATATATTGCTTTTTTTACTTGATTTTTTGTGGGCTATTAATAAATTCTTTGTTTTATATGTAAGATTTTGATTTCGAATAATATTTTAACCCTTTAAACATCAATAACTAAGTAAAACCATGTGCTACCGCACCAAGCTCTCTAACATTCGCATGTCGTGCCTCATTTTGATTAGAAATGGTGTTCAAAAGTGACTTAAGACACATAAATGACACTATGCTACATAGGCAATCGCTTTAGCGTCAGTCACAGCAAGTTTGCTTTTAAAGTTTGTTTTTCAAGGCACACACGATGTTTGTATAGTTTCCAATTTTTTTTTTGTCTGGAGGCTTTTGCTCAAAGTATTAGCGCAAGATCAGTTACCTTTTGAATGGACTGAACAGATTTGTCTTCGTGCTTTACAATGGCATCTCATGTGAATTACCTATATATGGTTCGGAGTCAGCGATATTTTATTATCTCGTTAGTCTACTATAATATTACGATAATCGTACAGGACAGTATAGCTAGTTCATGATATCTTTGTTATAGGCGAGTAGGACCTACTCTTTGCAGTCACGGACCGTCTAGAAGTGACAAATTTACGAATCCCTGCCCAAAACATTTGTCAAATGAAATAGCCATGTTTGTCAGTCCATTTCTGTCAGTTTAAATAAATGAATAATAATTACAGGATTTGATTCTCGGCGCCGCTAAATGTATAATTCGAAATCTTTTGGCACTCGTTTTAGTTGCTTGACCAGTAATTTGTCAATCTGAACAATTTAGGCAAGATTTAGTACCATTATGTACCATAATGGGAATGATATGTCAAAACTGACCTGTCAGGAATTTGACACATAGGTATTGACTTTAAATTGTCAGTATTGACACTCGTACCGGCATTTAATATTTCTAGCGTGTGGTCACATTTCGACGCATGAGGAAAGGCGTTTAAGCTTCTGGACACAGACTGATATTTGGCACCACAGGTTCAACGCCAAAGACCGATAAGTCTTGGTCCACAGAGCAATATAGACCTACACGCATGTGTAAAATTTCAGTTTTGACATTTTGTTGACGTGGCGTCTCAGTGACAGCTTCTGTATTTGACGTGGCGTCAAAAAGGTTAAAACATCACTAGGTTTTCTTAACATTTACGCCGCCGCTGACGTGATATATAAAGTCTGAACAATTAATGGCTAGTCAATCATTTCTATAACTTGATTCCATATTTTGTGAATAGTAGTGTGAATAGTAGACTGCCCGACGAGAGCGGCACGCTATTAGACGTGGCGGTGAAAGGGTTAACCTTTTAGACGCCAAAGACTAATATATATTAGTCTAAAGATTAATATATTAGCACTACTGGTTCAACGCCAAGACGGATGTTAGTCACGGAGAAAGACCTACACGCACGTGCGTAAAGTTAAGTTTGACGCCTTTTGGACGCCAGGGACTGACACACAGTGCCAACCGCAGGTTCAACGCTAAAGGCAGATAAAATTCAATTTCAGTCATATTTTTTGACGTGGAGTGTGTGCAACAGCTTTGGTATTTGACATGGCGAAAAGGTTGACGTGGCGTCGGAGTGACAGCTTGGCGTCAGGATGGCGGGTGTTAATCAAAAAATAGAGCTAAGTGCATCAAAAATTACTGCTAGCAATAAATTCAAGTAATGTGCTCTTTAACCCTTTGACCATTTGACAGCACTGTTAAAGCATTCAATTTTGAACCTTACGTATTTGTAAATTGATGTGATTGTTTTTTTTTATGTAACTGCAAATCTGTTGCCATTACCCATTAAAGAAATCCCAGAGTTATATCCCGTAACTGGCCACTCTCCAGTAACTGGCCACTCTCCAGTAACTGGCCACTCTCCAGTAACTGGCCAGTCTCCAGTAACTGGCCAGTCTCCAGTAACTGGCCACTCTCCAGTAACTGGCCACTCTCCAGTAACTGGCCACTCTCCAGTAACTGGCCAGTCTCCAGTAACTGGCCACTCTCCAGTAACTGGCCACTCTCCAGTAACTGGCCACTCTCCAGTAACTGGCCACTCTCCAGTAACTGGCCACTCTCCAGTAACTGGCCACTCTCCAGTAACTGGCCACTCTCCAGTAACTGGCCACTCTCCAGTAACTGGCCACTCTCCAGTAACTGGCCACTCTCCAGTAACTGGCCACTCTCCAGTAACTGGCCACTCTCCAGTAACTGGCCACTCTCCAGTAACTGGCCACTCTCCAGTAACTGGCCACCCTCCAGTAACTGGCCACTCTCCAGTAACTATATTATAATGTAGCTGAAATGTTCGAATTGTCACAAATGCTAAATCGTCGGGGATAGTGCAATACCGCGTATCTGAGACATGTCAATAAGATTCATATTTCAAACATACTTCTATGGAATCTAATCTTTATCTGCATGTGTACGCGGTATTGCACTATCCCCGACGAAATGCTTGTTTGGCAAAACGTCTGGATCTTAGACATAATCACCAAATTAAAAATTTAAAAACAAACTTCAACCGGTTTCTCCAAGATTCCCGATTTGTTTCCATCATTGGTTTCCTCAAATCCTACTTTCTGAATGCAAATTCTTGTAAATGAAAGAAAATTACCAAAAGCGCCATACATGTACCTATAACAATTGAACAGATCCCTCGATTTCTCCAAGATCCCATCATCAGACCGCAACTTGGTGCCAACGGGACCATCTCGGGGTAATACACGTTCGATCACAAAAAGAAATTTTAAAATCGGTTCACTATTCTCGGAGATATCGGGTAACATACATACAACAAGAAAAAAAAAAAATCAGTCGAATTGAGAACCTACTCCTTTTTTGAAGTCCGTTAATAAGTGGGATGTCACAATTTAAAATGATCTATTTTTGTATTTGTCCTTCAAGTAATTTCACATTCGGCTTACTCGTATTAGGTATTTTTATAATACGAACTACAGTCTCCTCTCGTTAATTCGAAACTCGAAGGACCTATCCAAATATTACGATTTATCGAGAGTTTGAAATATCAAATGGTCGGAAATATTCGGGAGAAAAAATGAAAGTACGAGGTGTTAAGTAATAATCAACTGTTATTTATTAAATGCATTTTTTTCACTTTTCTTCCCACCTACTTCCACTTTTTCGATTAAGTCCTATTTTTAAGCAATCGTCAAGCATCTATACTTTCTAGGACTCATAACTAACGTAAACTTTTAATCTGTACACATTACCAACGGAAAAGATACTTAACGGAGTGGCAAACAAATATGTAATTGGGCATTATCGCGAGAAGAGATCCAAAAAAAAAAAATTTTAAGGTAGGTAAATTTAATGTTTTTCCTACTCAGAATAACGAGTTCTTTCAAACTAGGAGAAAAAAAGTACAAGAAAAAAATGGTCCCACATTTTTCATACATTTTACATGCTCTCCACTTTGTAACCGCTGTACAAAATGTTTGAAAAACGGTTACGTAATAGAAACAAAAAGTTGGGACACTTTTTTCTTCTAGTAGGATCGAAAGAGCTCGTGATTCTGAGCAGGAAAAACATAAAATTTACCTGTTTCAGAAAAATAAGTTTTTGTATCTCTTCTCGCGAAAATGCCCAATTAACAACAAATGCTCGTGCAACTTTTCTAAAATGTACGGTACTTGCCTCCATAATCTCATAACTTTGAATTGTCGAATGTTTGACGCCCACGAGTTCGAATTAACGCGTGGTTTTGTGTAGCTACTACTTTTTTGTTTGAATTACCAAGTGTGTAAAAACGTATTGATTTTTTTCGAAATAGCAAGAGATCTTCTAGGGACCTCGTCATAACTTCGAATTATAGAGGTTCGAATTATCGCAGGTTTGAAATAACGAGAGTCTACTGTAATACTTCGTTACCGGGGTAACCCTTCGTTAACGGGATAACCCTTCGTTAACGGGATAGCCCTTCGTGAACGGGATAACCCTTCGTGAACGGGATAACCCTTCGTGAACGGGATAACCCTTCGTGAACGGGATAACGCTTCGTGAACGGGATAACGCTTCGTGAACGGGATAACGCTTCGTGAACGGGATAACGCTTCGTGAACGGGATAACGCTTCGTGAACGGGATAACGCTTCGTGAACGGGATAACGCTTCGTGAACGGGATAACGCTTCGTGAACGGGATAACGCTTCGTGAACGGGATAACGCTTCGTGAACGGGATAACGCTTCGTGAACGGGATAACGCTTCGTGAACGGGATAACGCTTCGTGAACGGGATAACGCTTCGTGAACGGGATAACGCTTCGTGAACGGGATAACGCTTCGTGAACGGGATAACGCTTCGTGAACGGGATAACGCTTCGTGAACGGGATAACGCTTCGTGAACGGGATAACGCTTCGTGAACGGGATAACGCTTCGTGAACGGGATAACGCTTCGTGAACGGGATAACGCTTCGTGAACGGGATAACGCTTCGTGAACGGGATAACGCTTCGTGAACGGGATAACGCTTCGTGAACGGGATAACGCTTCGTGAACGGGATAACGCTTCGTGAACGGGATAACGCTTCGTGAACGGGATAACGCTTCGTGAACGGGATAACGCTTCGTGAACGGGATAACGCTTCGTAACGGGATAACGCTTCGTGAACGGGATAACGCTTCGTGAACGGGATAACGCTTCGTAACGGGATAACGCTTCGTGAACGGGATAACGCTTCGTAACGGGATAACGCTTCGTGAACGGGATAACGCTTCGTGAACGGGATAACGCTTCGTGAACGGGATAACGCTTCGTGAACGGGATAACGCTTCGTGAACGGGATAACGCTTCGTGAACGGGATAACGCTTCGTGAACGGGATAACGCTTCGTGAACGGGATAACGCTTCGTGAACGGGATAACGCTTCGTGAACGGGATAACGCTTCTTTAACGGGATAACGCTTCGTGAACGGGATAACCCTTCGTGAACGGGATAACCCATTTATATTTAGGGGCGTTAGCGTGTGAAGCCTATTTCGTATTTGGTAAACTTTGTGTTTTGCCATTTTCTTATTTTGCCTCATTCGTTATTAGTCACCATCTTCTTTGAGCATTTTCGTTGACAGTCAATCTCTTCAGTATAATTATGACGCACCACGAGATCTTGAAAAATCTTTGTAATCCATTCCATCCATCTTTTATCCCAAAACGCGAAATTTTTAAAGGAATTTTACTACCACGAAATAGTAATTTCGAGGGACGGATGTAACAAATAGACAGCTTATGGAAAAGATCCAGTCCACAAAAATCTGTCAATTCGATTTAAATCTTATGTCTAAAGGAAGGTATAATATACTCTTGGGTCGTCTCGTTAGTTTTTCATTACGTTCCTAAATTTGTCCGATTCTGCTTTCGTCACCAATTCTTTATTCGTCACGATGGTCGATGGTCTTTCTCATCTTCGATCAAATTTGTTGTTCGTCTTTATCTTAATCCGTCTCGTTCTTAACTCGTCTTCATAATTTTCTTTCGGCATGTTCGGTGTTAAATCTGCTTTTCGTGTTTTTCCATAGTTTTAAGTCGGTATCAACTTAGAATATGACCAAATACAAAATGACAATAAACGATGGAGTCGAAATAAGAAAAAGGTCAACTTATTATGGTCAAACACGACAATGACTGCAGACTAACTTGACGAATAAAGAATAGGTGACGAAAGCAGAATCGTACAAATTTAGGAACATGACGAAAAACGAATGAGACGACCCAAGAGTATACCATCTTTAGAGCTCTGATTCTCTAAACACCGCTCAAATGGATTTAGCTTGTTTTCAGTGCGAATTAGAATTAGGAAATTCCTTGATTACCTATAGGTTCATTGATTTCTGCTAACTGCAGAACTATTTTTACTATGTCTGATATGAGTTTGGTTGGAACTCGTGGAAACTGGGATTGTATCATTAACGCTAGTACTGCACTAGCGTTTATGATAGTCTGTTTTCGGCATCGCATAAGTTCGCGGCACATATCATAGCTCATGTTTTTTTGCTAATAGGGAATCGGGAGTTCTTTTACCGCGAAGCAAATTATGAAATTAAGTAACCAGTGTCATCCGGAATTAGCAAGATATCAAGTCTACGGTTATGTATGTTCGATCCAACGAGAAGAAAGACTTCGTGGTGTTTCTTCGACCGTACATAGTTTAGTACATTTTTATATAAGCTGGCCAGTTACTGGCGGTTGACCAGTTACTAGCAATTTACCCTACATATTTAAAAATTACATTAGGATAAGGTCGTCTCTACATAGGTGCCTATAGGTATGATATATTTATGGGACATCCTGACTATCACAGTTAAACCTGCAGTGCCGTATATGTATTTGGTGTAGAAAAGGTTGAATGGTTTTTGTTTATTCAGTCTGTATCCTTTCTCTTCAGTAAACTTTAACCTTTTTGCCGCCACGTCAAAGACAAAAGCTGTCACTCAGATGCCACGTCAAAACAATTTCAAATCTGAATTTGATCTTTACGCACTTGCATGTAGGTTGAAAATGTCGGAAAAAATCAAATGGTTTTTTTCGGGAACATATGAAAATGTTGTTTTTACAGAAATAATCAGTGACAGTGTCACTGTCACTGTCACTCCTAGCCGTCTATTTCAATTGACTTTTCTTCGATGACATCGCGTTAAATCCTTGTTAAAGTGAAAATTTGATCTAATTCGCATTGGTTTAGAGTTGAAAATTATAGTGGAAATTTTCATTCATTTTTTCGAAAAAATCTGGAAAAAAACAAGCTGTTTGGAAAGGATCGGGATTTAATCCGGAGATTTTCAACGCTAGTGTAGGTTTCTATTTATTGCTGTGGACCAGGACTTACATATCGGTCCTTGGCGGTGAACCTGCGGTGCCAATATATCGGTCGTTGGAGTCCAAAAGGTTAATTTTCCGTTTTATATACGGCCATATAGACAAATACAACGGCGTAGCCCATTGTAGCGAGGCCCTATTTCGAAGTGCCATAATTTCATGAACCCACTTATCGATGGGGTCGCGCAGAGCGCGAGGTCGTGGGTGACTGCTCACACTTCCCACGCCTTCCGCGCCTCCCACGCCTAGCTACGTCACTAGGGAAATAACTAACCTTTATGACGCGACGTTAAAAATACAAAAGCCGTCGCTTGACGCCACGTCACTAAGTGACAAAACCGAATTTAAACTTAACGCACGTGGAGATCTACACTACCGCTCAAAAATATTTAGGCAATGTTAATGTTTAGTTAATATCTATATTTACTTCAGTTTAAGTTAGTAATAACAAACAACTTATGTGTATATTTATAGTGTATTAATATATAAATTACGTACTAACTTAATTTTAAACTTAACACAACCAAAGTATTAAATTTTCGCCTCATCAATATGCCCGCCCTTGTTTTTGATCACCGCGTGACATAGTCTTGGCATCCTATCTACAAGTTTTTTTAAAGTTTCCGCTGGAATTTTTTCCCACTCTTGCTGCAGCAATGTCCACAGATGAGATGAGGATGTGGGTGAATATTGGCGAACCTGCCGATCCAGGTGATCCCAGAGTAACTCGATGGGATTTAGGTCAGGTGACTGTGGCGGCCAATTCATAACTTTAAGCCGCCTTAGACGTTGCTTATTGTCCAAATATTCTTTACACAGCTTTGACGAATGCTTGGGGTCATTGTCGTGTTGGAAGGTAAACCTGGTACCGATTAGTCGTCTCCCAGAGGGCAAAGCATTTTCTTCCAAAATTTTTTTATAGCCCTCTTTTTTAGATTCCCTCGATTTTTATCAGATCTCCGACTTTGTTGCCACCAAAACAGCCCCAAACCATCACCGACCCTCCTCCGTGCTTGACAGTAGCCATAATACAGTCATCCGCCATTCGCTCTCCAATTCTTCTACGCACGTAAGCTTTACGTTTACTACCGAAAATCTCGAACTTGGACTCATCACTCCAAAGAACAGATTTCCATTGTGCAGGTGTCCAGTTTTTGTGTAAATTGGCCCATTGCAGCCTCTTTGTTTTATTTACAGACCTTAAAAGTGGTTTCCTTACTGCAATACACCCTTTTAGCCCAGATTGAACCAGCCGCCGCTTTACTGTAGAGACACTGACGGGGATTTCCCTGGTTTTGTTTATCTGAACAGTAATTTCAGGTGCTGTGAGCCGCCGTTTCAGTTTGCTTGTAATTATAATAAGGCGATCGTCGGCAGGAGTTGTCACTTTAGGCCTGCCACTTCGAGGCCACTGCCAGGTTTATTGAGTAAACTACCGGATTTGGCATATTTTTTGACTATGTAGTCGACCGTCCCTGGGCACATTTTTAATTTTCTTGCTATGGCTCGGTTTTTCGCTCCTAGTTTATGCTTAGCAATAATCATAGCTCGCGTTTCGAGTGATATTTCCTTGGTTTTACCCATATTAGTACACAGAAAATCTGTTTAACGTAGAAAATCCTAATATCGGCGTCGCAACACTTTTAAATGAAAGGTACTAAAATGTCTAAATTTTTTTTTACATATTTTTTATGGCTTTGTGCACCCAAAAGTAAAGAGTTTTAATTAAAATCGAATGTAAAAAGTAACACCTACCGAAAACATAAAAAAAAACAGTATTCATTAATACTAAGGAATTTTGGCAACTGTACTTTTAAGGTTATTCATTTTTTTTCTATTTATAACTCGTATATATGTATATTTTGTCCATAAAACTATTAAAATAACTTGAAAATTATACAATAACGGTAAAATCAGAGTATGAAAACAAACTATATCAGCGTTGCCAGGAATATTCAAGGTGCCTAAATACTTTTGAGCGGTAGTGTATGTTGTTGTGGTCCGTGACATGCATACCTATATCTACCTTTGTCGTTGAATGCTGCAGCAACCTGCAGTGCCGTCAATATACCAGTAAATGGCAGGTACTACGGTAAATCGGAAATACCCTTCAAAACGTAGCACCTTCATTACGAACTTATACCTACCTAAGTTATCGTCAAGCTTGGTTTGAATTTGAACGTATGATACTTTCTCAGTTACTGACTTCTCTGGTATTATGACAGATTAATTAAATACCTAATGCTCACCTCTTTGCTCCTAATACTGTATTTCTCACTGCTAGCTGTTGCTAGGTGTCTTCTGCCAAAAGCCACAGTCTCCAACAATCCTTATATTTTGGAAAGAATATAATGAAGATCAACAGCGTCAAATTTTTTGCAGCTGAAGAAAGCTCCGCCAAAACGGACGCAAGGATGGCGCCGTTGGACATACACGTAGTTTTCGACGGGCGGCCACAACTGACTGTCAAACGGATTTCGTCATGCCCGAAACTAAATACCGCAAATATACCATCTCTTCTCATGAATACGAACAGCACGCACTTGCTAGCTCCTAAAATCTTAGCAGTTCCAACGGCACAAACTCGTAGCTATTCCTGCTGTTTCTGCCTTCCACCGCCCTGCCGCACACCACCAAGATGTCTGCAGTTCATGACTGGATACTACTATTATCCATACGGAACTTGGTTCTGCGGGCCGTATCACAACGTCAGGATCGCTCCTATATGCTGTAACAACGGTTTTTTGCTGCTGTGCCGCATGCCTTGCAGCTCATGGACTTGCGCCCAACGTTACTGCTATGCCTGCGCCGCGAGGCCTTAATTGTAGACGTCTTGTTGCTGCTACTCTGAACCGCCGGCCTAGTATTTGTAGCCGTATTACTGCCACTCTGTACTGCCCACATTGCTACTGTTCCCATGCTGCAACCATGTTGAACTGCCCGCCTTCGTTCGGTGCTTATGCTGAGCGTATGCAAAACTACCCGCCTACGAATTGTACCCATGCTGCAACCATGCAGAACTGCCCGCCTTCGTTCCGTGCTTATGTTGAGCCTATGCAAAACTACCCGTCTACGAATTGTACCCACGCTGCAACCATGGAGAACTGCCCGCCTTCGTTCCGTGCTTATTCTGAGCCTTTGCAAAACTACCCGTCTACGAATTGTACCCATGCTGCAACCATGCAGAACTGCCCGCCTTCGTTCGATGCTTATGCTGAGCCTATGCCAAACTACCCGTCTACGAATTGTAACCATGCTGCAACCATGCAGAACTGCCCGCCATCGTTCGGTGCTTATGCTGAGCCTATGCAAAACTACCCACCTACGAATTCTACCCATGCATCCGCTGCTACAACTTGGGGCCACCAGGCAGCGCAGATGGCGCAAGTTGCTCGGAGCTACGCGCCCCAACCCACACAATCTGTTGCAGCAGTCCATGTCGCTACTGGCCAAGTTGCCCAAGCTGCTCCAGATAAAGTTACTCAAGCTGCTATAGACAAAGTTGTCCCAGCAGCTGCCCCAAATCAATCTACTCAAGTTGCCCCTGATCAAGCTGCTCAAGCGGCCCTAGGCCAAGCTAACCAAGCTGCCAAAGCTGCACAATCTGCCTTAGATCAAGCTGCTCAAGCAGCTCAAGCTGCTAAGGCTGCCCTTGATCAAGCTGCCCAATCTGATGCTAAATCTGAATCAAGAAAAATGCCACAGAAGGTAGAAATACCAGTGGAACTTACCACCACTCCTGCTGCCATGGCTCAGAAGGAAAAGTCGCCAGGATCCCCAATGAAACCTAATCAACCCGTAAAACCCAACTCCCGTTCTTTCCCCTTTCCGTGATCACACAATGAACATAACCAACAGTTTCTGTAAGGTATCATCTTCTTTCGAGCCATTCATCAACAAGATTGCCGCCTTTCTTTCATAATTTCAATGCATCTTACGTAACGCCAGAAGAATAAGAGGGAGAACAGAATGGAGTAACAAAGCTCAGCGGATGACTAATGAAGATACCTGCATATGGAGTAGCTATGTGAAGATCTAAATTTAGATTGGCGCGAAACAAGATGATACCACAGCTACATGGCCATGACAGACCAACCACCCAAGCACCCAGCTCACTGAACCCATCCAAAACAGACAATGGCAGAATATTAGCTATCCATCAAAAAAATTAACCTTTTCAACGCTTCATCAAATTCAAAATTATCACATTACACACGGACCAGTATGGTATAACCTTAATATTAAGTTTACTTAGCGTCCGTTTTATAGCACATATATTAGGCACAGTTCACGGCACCTTGACGTGCCCTTGGCGTTTAAATGGTTAAATAAAGATGGACAGTAAATATTGCACATTAAAACTGATAATTTATGGTCGTTAGGTGCCACATCACTTATTGGATGTCTTCAAAGCCTTGGAAACCTCGGCTGTGGAAGACATAGGAAATCAAATCAAATCCATACAAATCAAAGCTGTCGAAAACGTGCAAGTGGAAACCGTGAAAGACTTAAAAATTGAACAACCTGCAGATAACGTGAAGGCTGTAGAAAATATCGAGACTGTAGAAACAGTGAGAATGCGAAGGACCCGTGAAAAGCCTAAAGTTGGTCCGTATTTTCTCCCACTGGCAGACACCAAGAAATGGTCCCTCAAAGATGAAAAAAGGACTCTAGCGGAACGGCCCTGTCAATCGAGAGAGAAGATAGAAGAAAGTCCCCTTTAGTACCAGACTACCGTACCATTGTTATCAGCGCACTGTTTCTGAGCTTTGATTTTGCATAATTACTAAGTTCGCGGTTGGGAGGACAATGCAGGAGGTATGGTCCTCAGTTTCCTAAAGGTTTTGATTTGATTGGAGTATGCGACGATTTTCATAGTGCCTTACATTCCTACTCGCATACTTTGCACGCACCGCCATATTTTTCCAAAATTATAATCTTTCCGTTGCCGTACCAATGAATTTTGTAGTCATCTACGCGAAGCAAAGAATTTCACATAGATCGTTGAATGTAGGACGTCTCAA